>KL266491.1:0-12350 GCA_000699545.1 Podiceps cristatus
CCGATGGGCACAGGCATCTTGGGCCCCTGGGCTAAGTTGCCGCCATCTTCGTCCTGGAGAAACACTTTTTTGGGGGGAGCTCTGCCTTTTGCGTCATCTCCTCCCGCGCCGAGATCTCTCTATCCTGGCGCATTGGCAGCAGCAGCAACTCTGCCTCCTCCTGCCTGAGGAGGAGGAGGAGGTGGGAGAGGCACTGGAGACCACATGGCCCCTCCAAAGGGCTTCCTCGGTGCAACTCTTTCTGCTCGGCTCACCGAAGGGACTGCTCGCTAACACCCTCCAGCCCGCTCTCCTTCAGGGTCTCCTTCCCTTTGAGGCCCTGAAACACCACATCCAAGCAGGATGGTGGCCCGAGAGGTCTGTTGCCATGTCCGTCCTTCTCGTAGCAAGTCACAAATGGCATATGAAACTCCAGGCGCTGGATCCTGGCAGGTTTTGGCCCCACAGTAAAATGCCTGAACACAGCCACCTGTCTTTCAGTCAGTAATCTGGAAGATACAGTGTCCATAAACCCCAAGCTCTTGCCCCCAAGAGAAGTTTTACAAAACCCTGGTCCAGCAACACGAGCTGGGTAAATGCTGCCAGTCTTTGTGTTTCACCTATTAGATGTCACTGCCTGGAGAGACAGAGAGAGACAAGCTTAACTTTCTCGCTAGGGTGATGAACTGCTGATGATCTCCGCTCAGACTCACAGCAGACATCCCACCACCTCCCGCCCCAATCAGCAGGGTCTCTTGCTTAAATAAATGTACTGTTTGGTCACTCCAAAGTCACCTTCATCTTGCTTGCTGATGCACCTTAATGTAACAGCAACAGAAAAACTTGCATCCTGCGCAAGATGAGAAGGTACCAGCAAAAAGTTGAACATTGTAAGATGAAGGCCTGGAGTTACAAGCTCTTCCTTTCAAGACATCAGGTATGCTTCATGGCCACAGCATAACAAAGACTTGTCTTTTAATTTCTCCACTGGACTGGGGGAAGGTCCTTTCCTTGTTCCAGAGGCTTTCTCTGTCCCGGAGTAAGGGACCATTCAGAACTGTTAATGGCCCTTGAATATGGTGCACAATGTGCCCCAAAAGGTGGCTTTTCCCCATTATTTGGTTAAAGAAAACTTCATTCTTTAACAAACACAGCCATGGTGTAGTGGGAAGAAATCTGCAACTAAACCATATCAGAGAAGAACAAAACTTGTACCTTTTCTGACCGCAGCTGTCATTAACTTGAGGGGTGAGCTTACCAAAGAACGTGCTGGAATTTCCATCACTTTGGGTAATAAATCAAGGCTGGATGTCTTTCAGAAGGGGATGGCATACCTCAAACAGAAGACGCAGACTCGAGGGAGGAATTGCCGAGTGAGGTTCTATGCCCTGTGTTATGCTGGGGGTCAAAGCGCATTATCATAATGGTCTCATCTGGCCTTAAAAGATCTGTGAGTCAAATTCTACACTGAGGAGAAGTTATCTGTGGATTTTATTTTGATAGATTAGTTAAAGTCACAGAAATAAGTGCTAATATTATAAGAAAAAGTCTACAGTACTCAAATCAGAATGCGTCTTTGCGATTCTCAGTCAATCAACTCACACCATCTGCTAATGGTACATTATTAATTTTGGTCTTGGAGCTTTGATTGCAATGATTTGACATACTGGGCCCTGTACTGTATCTGCATTTTTGCCATGCTTTCTGTTCTGAGCCAAGACTGTGACCGAGCTTTTAAAAGAGAATCAGAACAACGTAACTTCTCTAACATATAGCTTCATTTATTTAATTATATTTTGCTTCTTTTGTTATGTATTTTGTGGTGGAATAGAGAGACTGAAATAGAAATACAGGACAGCACACACACACACACCCCCGACGGGGATAAGCCACAGGTTCCTCACATCAGGTCTGACATTTTCAGAATGTGCTCTATTAATATATGTAGCACTGTCTGCATAATTATTTGCTACTTGACAGCCAAAGTTGGGGCGAAATGTCGATTTTGGAGTCCTTACCTGGCAAACAGGCTTGAGGTTTGGTTTGGTTTTTTGGTTTTTTTTTTTTTTTACATATTGTTTTTCTTGTGTCCTGTTGGGAAAATGAGAGGGTAATAGGCAGTTTTGCAATCCACGGGGAAATTAGAAATGTTCTTTATCTCCATAGTGGAATTTTAAGAATTGGTAATGAAAAAATGCTGGTATCCAGACCTCATCCAAAACTTAATATAAGAATGAATTCCTAAGTCTGTGCTCCTCTGTTTACACTTGTCTAGGATCAAAGCAAATAAAGTCAGTCTGCTAGGATTTTTAGATATACCTCTTCTCCAAAAAATCCATTTTCACGTCATGCGATATTTTCACACATTTTCCAACTTTTGTCTGGAAAAATAGAGCGAGAGTTCTTTTTCAACACCTAGCGTTCAGCATTCCTGAAGCGAGTGCGTCCTTGCTTTTCCAGTGACAGTTTTCTGTAACAGAGAATGTGTCATGCAGAACTCTTGTTTCTCCTGTTATGTTTCCCCCAAAGCCCCATTCCCTCTCCACCTAGCACGCTGAATAACTTACAGAGTTAGTTGCAGCAGCTGGTTCCTGATGGATTTGAACAGATGCAGTTCAGTTCTCTGGTGCCCCTTAGTGTTAGGTCTTGGAGCTCAAGGGAAAAAAATAAAGCTATAAAATAATATCTGAAAATCAAGAGGCTGATTGCATGCAGTGGGGGAAAGAATCTGAAGTATATACTGTAGCTACTTTCTCTCAATGCCCCTTCAACACTTTGTTATCATAAATCTGATCTAAATAACAGGATTTTATTTAAACTAGGTTAAATGTATTATATGAACATGAAGAAAAGGGACAAACTTTCCTCAAAAATATCATTACAGAAGTATGTCCCTACATTCAACATTCTTCATAAATAACTCTGGTAGTGGAAAATACTGGCTTCACTTTGAAATGACACTTTTTATTGGGAATGTTTATTACTTGTGTTCCAAAGCTTGGCAAGTGTGAGGAACTCATGGGAGTCTGTCTCCCTAGCTGGTGGAGTCACCAGATGTTTTGCAGATGGATCTTCTTAAAGTAATGTAGTTCAGTGTCAGCTCTGACATACGATGCTCCGATCAATACAACCAGAGCTGATGTTCTTTAATTCTTTGACTCATAATATGTCAGATAGCTAATTTATCGAGCTCCGAGGGCAAAGTCTAACAGAATGAGCAGACACAAGGTTCAAGAGACTTGAAGCTATTGCTTAACCTACATACCATGTGTATTTTTTGCGAAAACACTTTAGTTTACCAAGTAGAAATGATTCTTGACATAACATGTTAATGATAATAAACACCATCAGAAGGGAAAGCTTTACGGTTTCAAAGTAAATTGTCTTAAATTTTTGCCTAGTATCATGCATACAGTAATTTCCTGTATTAGTCTTTTGCTTTTCCTTGATTTTTTGATACAAAATTGTAAGATCTGAAGAGCTATATATAGGTCTTTCAGATAATTTTAACAGGTTTGAGAGCTGTGTCTTGTCTTTGTAAAGTGTATTCTTTATATAAGAAAAAATGTATTTTCTAATTGCCAAGCAGCACTTCTTTTTGTAAAATCTTGCAGCAGGCTATTTTTAAAACAGTAAATTTCATATTATTTTTGGATTGACTGATTCTACTGATAGGAGCAATTGTTGCAATAATTATTAGCAGAAATAGTCAGTTAAACCCTTGCATTGGAGCATCATCTAGTACTTTTAACACCAAGCAAACATTATCAGGCCCCTTACTAGTTTATATTAATTATTTTTTTTACAGGTTAAACAATTTATATTCAATAGGAATATCTATACATTCTTTGTAGGCAAAATGATCTGTCAAGTATTTGCTTTAGCATCCTCAGAGTTGTATAATTTTTGTTTTACAACAAACGGTGGGTATTATTTTACCCATTACCTAGGAAGGGAGTCCTAGATTTAATTATCTGAGTCTGTTTTCTAAGAATAATCTTCATGATGGTTGTAAGACACAAGCAAGTTAAAAACACTGAAGAATTCATCTTATTTCCCATCAAATTCCTAATGTTTTCATTTCCCATCCAGCATTTTTCAGGAAACTGAATGATTGTGAGAAAGCTTCAGGCATCTGGGTCTGATTGCCCCAAAGCAATGGGGAATTTATGCTTATGTTAGCAGACACTGAAGCTACTAACCCCCGTTGGAACAGTTCTAATTCAGATTTTAAGATTCTTGCACTCTCCTTTGTTCCCACTTTCCACATTACCTTGAATTTTGTCCCTTAGGATTGTTTTGGGGTTGTTTTGGGTTTTGTTTGTTTGGTTGGGTTTCTTTTAGCTTTTCTCACAGACTTTGAGGATGAATTATCACCCGGTAAGTTACAAAAGTTTGTCAGACTGGATTTTAAACCGCTGTGCAATACAAACTTGGAAGATACTAATGTTATGATGTTGATCGAATTATCTTGCAGATGTTTGCTCTTTATCCTATAAGACTTGTTGGAGAATGAGAACATGTTTTTGTTTGTTGATATTTTCAGCCATGGAACAATGGGTGAACATGGAACAATGAATGAATAATGTGGGATCTGGAAGCTGGATAATTTCTCCCCCAAAATTGTAGGTCATCTTTATCATGACATCTTTATAATGAGAGCTCAGTCATAATATTACAACCAGCTGGTATATTTGGGCATGAGCTGAAATGAACTGAGGCTATTCTTCATTAACTGAAGCCATCAAATGAGTGAAATATAACTTTTGCACATGACTGCAGCAGGAAGAAGATAATATAAATGTCTCGTGCAAATTAACCTATGCCTATTAGAGTAAGGTCTGATCCAAAACATGCTGAGATCAGGGGAAATATTGCTATGGGGTTTTAAACCAGGCTTGTAGAAAAGAAATAGAAGAATAAAGATTCCCCCCATATGGGGATGGAAGAAAAAGGACTGAAAGAACTGCCAAAAGGTAGATTACAGCTTTTAAAATATTTTTCCCTTCTTTCCCTCTCTTACTAATTGCATTCATTTGCTATCTTCTGATAAATGTTATAGCTTGATTATGTTTTTACAAGACAATCTTTAGTCTTGTAAATCAAAGACATCTTTTTGTCTGTTCTGCTTGGTTGCCCTGTAGATATCCTAGCCCTTCCTTGTGTCAAAATACACCTCATAGGAAAGAGAAAATACTTGATTTTTCTCAGTAATACCCTTTTATAATATTTTTCTTAAATAATTTATTTTAAAGTGAGCATTATGTAAAATGTCTTAAGGTTTGTTTGATCAACCAAAAGAAAGGGAGATCATTTGCTCTCTCTCACCTTTACTCAAAGAAAAAAAAAAGTACTTTTAGATATTACCTCATTATTTCATTCATTGTCTGATTTTCTATTTAAGCATGTTACCGTAGGGTATTTTTGATCAGCTTAAGTTACAATGCCTAAATTAGGTAGGTTTTCTTTGTGCTGTACTGATATGATTCTACTATTCCAGAATTTGTAACCCTGTTTCCATGCATGTTGGTGGTATGAAGAATGTGGAAAAGAGAGAAAAAATGAATTTAGAAAGAACGTATATTAGCAAGTAAACTTCTCCATGCTTATTATCACACATTTTATTCCACTTTCTGGGAAAATATGCCATCCTAGAAAACTCTTTTGAGACTGATCATATGAAAGTTTGGTAATATCTTTATGTCTTGAGTACTCATGGCTGCCATGTGACTTTTAAATGCATTTGACAGCATGGACACTCAGGAGAGAAGTCTAACAGTCTCTGCCTTGAGGTTGCTACATGGTGGGGTTTCTTCTTTTGTCCAGAAGAAATATTTATATTAATAAAACATATGTAATTATGTGCAGTTCTGATACAGAGCTTGATCATGGGCTAAATAATTAATATTGTAATATATATATATCTCCTCAAGCATGTAAACAATTTCCTGGAACTTTTAATCTCATCTAGCTGTAGCTATCTAGACTTAAACATCCAGTCAAAGCTTATCCTTTCATCATCTTGCTAATAAAAAGCTACAGCTACCTCCAGAGCACAGCTTATTCCATCCTTAAACAGCTAAGACAGGCACTTTTGGATGGCAAGTCATCTTTTACCATCTCTTTCCACTAATTATGGAAGAAATCTCCCCAATTAACTTTAAATTGCTGACTACTGAACCTACTTTTAATTTTCTAAAAGGCAAGCGATAATTTTAAGTTGATCAGCCAGGTTCCTGGCTTTGTCTTTGAAGAAAAAGCTGTGAAAGGGGGTGGAAGTATGTCTTTGAGACATTTTTAGATTTCCTTTCATACCAACTTTAGTCTGTTGTTTACTAGAAAAGCAGACACGAATGAACCTCCATTGCCACTCCTTATTTTTTTGGCCCAGGACGTATCCTTTTCCGCCGAACAGTAACATGGTGCCTTCTGCCAAGTGACTGCAATGCCATCTGCCAGAGAGGGGGAGAGAGGGTGGGTTTTCTTCTCTCTGCCTCTCCTGCCTTCCAGGGGATTCCTGTGAAGAAGGCATGTGACTCAAGTTGTAGCATGACTCAAGCTCTTGTGGTCTTCTTGGAGTCGTCCCACAATCAATTTAAGGTGTCTGACCTGCAGGCAAATGTCTCCTTTTGTCTGCGACATCACCAGCAGTTCTCTAAAGGCTTTGGCTTCAGTTCCGCGCCTTGCCGGAGATTCAGAAACTGGTTCCGCGCCTTGCCAGAGATTCAGAGAACCGAGTGCAGGCTGCAGGGAATTTTATTCTGTTTCCACTCTTTAGATGGGGCATGGTTCTGGCAAAGCATTCGTTCCCTCTTCTTCAGCATCTCTATTTATAAACGGGGGAGGCTGGGAGAATTAGCTAATGTCTGCAAAGTGCTGCTTTAAATAATAGAAATAATGAATTCACCTCTCGATGGGCTATTATATAGGTCAGCATATTGTGTTATTTCTTATCTCGTTTAGCTCCTAAGGTCTGAATATTTGTTATTGTTTTGAATCAGGTTGCTCCCCCTTTCTAAGTAGCATACATGCCTTTGGGAATAAACAAACAAAGATTTTTTACAACAGGGATCTCGTTCAGTTCATTCTCAATCTAAGAGTAAATGAACAGCATTGCTTTCCTAACTTTCCAGTAAAATACATTATTTGGTGATATATTTCATTTTCATTACATTACATTGCTGGGAAAGCAGAGCTTTATTTTCAGGCTTTTTTTCTTGGGGGGGGCGTTGGAAGGCAGAGAAAGGAAATGTAATTATACTGGGTACTTTAGCGTCCTAATTAGCTTCACTGGCTCTCAAATTTAACTCTTACATTCTGTTGAATTTAATTTTTCTTCTCTTTCATTGCATCTTATTATCCTTTTTGCTTCTGGAGACAGCTGCCTGTGGCCGGCTGTGGCTGGGTAATATTTGTCTCCCCCCATAGCACCCAAGCAAATACAGCTTCCAGCCCATTACCCAGCCTCTCCAAGGTAAATAGGCAGAACAGACTCGGCTTCTAAGTGCCACCATTACAGCTATAATTTGCTTGAAGCCGCAAATAGGTCTGGCCCGGGGCCAGCGGAAGTGCACTGGGTGCCGCAGAGGTGACCGCATGCTCTCAGAGTTCACAGACCATCATGTCGTGCAGTGCTGGCCAGCTCTGCATATAGGCTTTATGAAACAGTAAGAGATGAAATACTTCAGAAGGGCAATGATCTTCAGATTCTTTCTGGTATTTCTCTGAAAAAAAAAAAAAAATAGTGCAATTTCACTGTTTAGAAGGCATCTAGCACCCCCCCCCACTTTTCTTATAATTGGTCCTTGAAAGCTGAATTACAGACCAGAATCACTTTTAGTACAGAAAGAAAAATGCAAAACAAAGGGGAGTCACTGCTGTACTTTAGATACCTAACTTAACACTGACAGAGAGGGAATTTGTTAAAGTAAACCAGTTAATCTCTCTGAAGTCCTTCGTTAGTCAGTGTAGAGAGAGGGTCTCCTTTGTAGCCAATGGTTTTAATTAGACCCCTTCTCTGCATCGCCCAGCAGAAGAACCTCTCTCTCTCTTCTCTGTCTACTGAGTCTCAAGAGCGAGCTGCTTTAGTCTGGCACCTAAAGCAAGGTTTAAGACTACTGTCCAGAGTCTCTGATGTGCAGAGCACATCAGTTAAAATCATGAGAAGATGTTATAGATGGTTAGTAGATCACCAGTAGGATCAGGAAGGCTGAGAGTGTTATGGCAGCAGACATAGATAAGGAGTAACCAGTGGGGAGCCCGTAATCCATACTGACATTACTGAAACGTGGAGACACCCTTTTGAAAAGGAAAACTATTTGGTTTATTTTCCCCTGTTTTTTTAATTAAAATGAATGTTTCTGCCTTTCTTATCTGTCAGCTGCTGTGAAAGCTGCACTCCTTTTTTCCTCTGTCTGAATTTTCTGTGGTGACTAGCTTGAATAAACAGGATGGATTTGGGGGTCCAAAACAGTGAAAGTTGTGTTGCTTATAAAGGTGTCAGAGCAGCCCAAATTAAATGAAACTTTGGCCTTCAGGTTTTAAGTTTACCAGTAGGATGAAGATATTCCCGCCTTAAGGTATTTTAAAAGCAAAACCAACATAGCTAGGTGAAAAAGTGGCATAAAGAAAGGACAAGAATAGTGAAGAACTTAGTTTGCTTTATATATGCAATAATATGGAGAACTTAAAGTTCTTGATGGAGAAATTCCATCCAGAAAGGTAGAGTTAGAACTTGAAAATTTTATAGGTTTTGGTAGCCTTCTGGCAGAAACTTGATTTCTTAACTGCAATTTATCTATGCTTTGGATGATGAAACTACAGTTGAATAAAGGAGTACTCCAAAAATGGTGGCATGTTTTCAATAACAGCCATTTCAAAAAAAGTTAATCAGATGTTAAAAGTTAATCAGATGTTTAGACAGTATGTAAGTGACTGAAATGTTTATGGTATTCTGCTGAGGCACAAAACCAGTCTATGTACTTCACATAACTTCAGTTTAGAGGGTTTGTCATATTTCCTAGGCAACTTTCTCAGTCTTTAGGTGCTGTAACAGTAGAAGCACGTACACTGGTGATTCTTGGGGGAAGCAGGAGGTTTTTTATAGTAGCTAATTTTAGCCCAATGAAGACATTTCTACTACTTGCTAAGAAAAAAATAGGAAAGACTCTTTCAGGGTGATTCAGACCCTGTAAGTTTAGCTCTCCAGAGCCAAAATAATTTTGGATATGAAAATTAAATCTTTTAGCTTCACAGATGCATATGAGAATGCTGCTGCTAGTTTAACATACAGAATTGATTTTTTTTTCTTCCTGAAGCGCCAATGCAAACAAGAACCTAATGAAAAGTTGTTTTTTAGGCATTAACTGTGTCTATTAGTAATAATGCATTATGAAGAATGAAACATATATCTTCATCATAAACACATACAGACATCTCTTCTTGGAGGGAAAGGGAATCTACTCTTGACTATGAGCTTATGCTAGTCGCCTACCTGTAGTTATTGATACCATGAATTACAAAACCTTAGAGCCAATGAAAGCAAAAAGCACAAATCTAAGGTGATTTTAGGAATTACCTTCCCTTCCACACATGTAACCATTCCAGGCTACCTTCACAGCAGAGGATCTAGATTTGACTATCTTCTGCTTTGAGGGTTTGATAAAGGAGCATTTTCTTGTGGAAATATTTCCATAGAAGCTGTGCATACACTGTCCAAACATAATTTTAGGCAGCAGGAAAAGCAAGGGAATGTAAAACCATCCTAGGGTTTACAGTAGGTTTTCTCATGTGGAATTAAGCTTCCTCAGTTGTTCCTTATTTACTAGTTCTTCAGTTCCTAAATAAATCAATGCTTGTGATCCAAAAAGGAGCATAAGCACTCTGTATGCAGCAAAAAGTGGTTCGGTCATTATTCTAATGTTATAACAACCAAACATACAATACAATTTTAATACATAAATATCGAAAAATTAAAGGACAAATAAGGTGTTGTAGATATGAATTTGGATGCTCTATTACTGGATTGTTTCCCTCAGTGGAGTTATAGGAATTTCCTAAGGAGTCTCTCTGTTCTCACTCTAAACATGGAAGTTATTCAGAGTGGATAACACACAGACAGTTTGGGCCTTATTAATAATTCAAACAATTGTATTTTCGGTTATGTTCTTAATTACAAAACAAACTAAACAACATCAATTTTGAAAGTGCTGCATAATTCTTGGATATATTTTTGTACAAATATCTTGGTGAGACATCTGGTCACATAAATATTTCTCAAAGCTTTCCCTTAAATCTAAGCTGGCCAGGTGAGCAGAATATGAGCTTTGATATTAGTTAAAACTATCTACATCAGTTCACAAAAAGCTACTTCCTCTGCCTGTATAAAGCCTGAATTTCTTGTTATGTTTTTCATTCCCTTAAATAAGGTAAACTTATTTCTGTCTCTTTCTTTTTAATCTATTGTTCTCCTAGAAAATACATGTATTTTCGAAAGATTAATCAGAAATACAGTGCTGAAGTCCTTATCATATTGCAATGACCTACACATCCATGCAATCATTGTTGGCATACATCCATTCTAATTTTACCTGCAGATTTATATCATCTGAGTATCAGACTTAAGGCTTAAGCTACTGATGGACATTTTTCAGAAAGCTGCAAAATACAGGTAAAAAAGGTATGAAGAACAATCATTCCATAACTAAGTTTGCCATAACATTGAGTTTTTTTCTTTATAAACCATTTGTCTTTTGCTCTCCAAGCATGGACAAAATGTGTGGCTATGCAAGTTACAAGTTAGATCTGGGGAAATTAATAGTGAACATTACTAAAATATATTAAAAAAATAGAGACAGTTCACTGAAATGCCAACATATTTTTATTAGCATGTTTCTATCACATGATGGTATAAGAGAGTGATAAAAGTGATGAGTGAGAAGTGGGATGAAAATAGTGCTTATTGGAACTATAATTGCCATTGGAATATCTTCATAATTACTCTGCTGGACACCACAGTGCACCTTAAAAATAATAAAAATAAATAAATTAATAATAACAACAACACCACTAATAAAATTTCCATGTTAGGCTTTCCCTGGTGGCAATGCTAATTTAATATCATCCCACCATTTCTTCCCCAGGTGTTTTTTCCTGTCCCCTCACTTGGTTCATCACTTTGTCCATCTGGGCCAATGTAACCGCTATTCTGCAAATTGGACTCGTGAAATGATGATAGTAACCCAATTCATTTCAGTAGTGCAGCTTATTGTCTCATTCAACAACCAGATGGTGCAACTGGGTGCAACACAAGACGAACTACAACACAGTGACAGTAACTTATTTAAACAGCTTTGTTGCTGAGGAATTGTATTTTCAAACTTACCCTGAGAGAGAGAGTTTCCATGTGGAAAACAGGAATGTGACTTTTGTTTCAAATATCATTTAACAAATATGCATGAAGTGGCCTCAATTTTCAAACCTAATAATGTATAATGAAAAGATTATGTTTGATTTAAATTAAGATCTGAGAATATGCAATTAATGCAGAAGAAGTGAAAGGCTACTTCAAGTGGAAGAACTTGTAAGGACATAAGATGAGGTGGAAAACAAAGTTTCAGTGGTTTTTGTTTTTTTTTTTTTTACTTGTTGAAAAAATTGGCACAAGATTTAGGATTATTCGGCTTACTTCTAAACATTTTGTAAGCAATTTGTTGAATAATACTTTGGTTTACAGTTCCAGTAAGCAGCCTCATTAATTCACTGCACTGGACCCTATCGGCTTATTTTTCTCCTGTTATCACCCCATCTTTATTGGTTTTGCCAATATTCCTCTATATGTGAATAAACATATATTGCAAAACAAAGCCAATTATTAATTGGAATTCTTAAATAACTGCTTTCTATGAGTTCATGCACCCTTTCTAGAGATTTATAACTAATTTAGTTTCCAGCACAAACATTCACAGGAAATGAATGATGAAATAGGAAATATAGAGAAGCATTAGATGGAAGGGCTTTCTAACCCAGGAAGAAAAGCCACATCCTGTGTCTTGTCTGAACAAACATGTTTTGACAATATAAAATTTCTGAATAAGTCACCAAATGTGAAAAGTAGTTATTAAATAAATATGAACAACAAATATTTTGGGAGCCCATGGTCAGTTCAAATAATCTCTCTCAGCCATGAAAAACAAATCAAGTAAATAGTGTGTTATTCATGTAGAACTAATTATACATTAGTGCTTTGTTAGGGATTTTTCAGTTGTCCTGTCTGGTTTTGCTACTTCTATATAAATTCACCTTTTTCCTCCTTGCAGATGCAAATACGTCTTACATCACCAACACACCCCCCACCACACCCCCCCGCCCCC
>KL266492.1:7243-20316 GCA_000699545.1 Podiceps cristatus
ACGAACGCCGGGCCCGCGGGCGGCCGCTGCGTCTCGTAATAAACCGTGCCGTGGATCTCCATGTACTTGTTGAGGATGGCCAGGAACTTCTCCTTGCCCTGGGGAGGAAGGCAGAGGTGTGAACTGCACCAGAAGATGGGGCTGACCCCCTCTCCACCCCCCCAAGATTATGAGGGAGATTTAACTCTCAAACTGCTGTTCTGGAGCACCCGCGACGCTTCAGGCAAACCCACAGCAGCGCAAAACCCACACCATCCCCTCCGTGTCCCTTGGACACACGTCCTGGACGGCTCCAGGCTCTCAGCAAGCCCAGACGGCTGCGGGATCCGGCACCCTGAACATCAGCACCTCGAGCCCCTGCCCTCTCTGCCTCCTCTGTGGGCAACTTCCACTCTGGAGCTGCCGAATTAAAGGTTTCAGGGGATTCAGAGGGAAGTTTGCAAAGACCAGAGCTTGCTAATGGCCTCTTATTCCAAGTAACAAGTCCCCAGGATTTCTTCACTCAGGTTTAATCATGTTTCACTACCTGGAAAATTAAGGGGGGCATCAGTTTTCTTCTTTTGGAGACTTTCCTCCTTTTGCTCTCCAAAGCAGCCTTCCGCTTTAACAATTTCTCTACTGCAGATTTTTTTTTTTTCTTTTTTTTTAGAAAAAACACAAAGGGACCATCCTTTGGATGCTGCATTTACAGCTTGTTCCAGTGCTGCAATAGGTCTCAAAAGAGCAGAGACCGGAAGGAATAAGGAGGCATAAATGGGGAATTTGAGAAAACTCCATACCTTGCCTTAAAGCCTCTCTGATCGCTGTATTTCTGCCCTCAGCCATGTCTCCCTGGACTTCTCTAAGTATAAAACAAGCGCTTTTGGTGGGATGAGGCTGCAGGGTGAAATCCTGGCCACGGTGCCACTAACGCCCAAATCGGCACCGTTTGGTAGCGATTCCCTAATGCAAAGGGTGTGGGGAGATGGGAATGAAACACAGCTTATCGTCCCTGGGTAGCACCGAGCATCATCAGAGGGGTAGGAAAAGAGAAATAATTGGGAAGGTAGGTTTAAGGAAATGTTTATAAATGCCAAAAAGATCTTGCTCTGGAGATGGCACTTTGTCTATGGCTTATAAATAAGCACCCGGCTCCAGAAGATGGAGGTACTCTTTTCCTTCCTAGACCACAAAATCACTCAAAATAAGGAAAAGCTCTTCTCCCCCCTTATTTTATTACATGGGGTGGCACAAGATGCAAAGCAAAAGCTATACTCAGGCAGCCTGGCTACGAGGACCAGCCACCGGCAAGGAGCAGCCCCAGCCACTTCACCCAGTAATAAATTACCCCAAATACGCAGTCTTGGGGAAACTGATGTTGTTTGTGAATTCTGGCTAAAAGGAACAAACATTTGTAGCACTAAGGATGGAGGAAAATGACCGCTCTGAGGTTTTAACTCTCTTTAGTGCCTTCCCAAATTAACCTAAGCTCAAACGGAACTTAGGGATAAAGGGTGAGGAAATGGTAGAAAAAGAAGACAAAACGTTACAGTTCTCCTAAAATGAGATTTAGTGGGCTTCAATGGGATTTTGGGGAGCCCCCCAAGCTACACAGATGCTGGGGGGGGTTGCTCTCATATGGGGGGGTGGTGGAAAAGCCACAAACACCCATGAACAGGAGGAGAGGGCATGGCATGGCCAGATCCTGGCCCGCCACAGGCAACCCTGCAAGGGTAGAGCCGCTAAATCAGGAAAAGTGGGGACGCGGAGGGGATACAGCCTCTGGCTGCATCAACCCTCATCGATCCCGACAGCTCGGGAGGACCGAGCCCACGACGAGGCAAAGCCGATTCTGGCAAAATCTTTTCTCTTGCGAGAAGACGCGCAGAGGTAAAGCCCAGCGGCGGCTGGTGCGGTACAGTACCTGCAACTGGAACAGCCCCAGGCGGTGCGCAAAGGGGAAAAAATAGAAATAAATCAGGAGACAGTGAGGATTAGCTCCCATTTTTTAAGCCCTGGAAGGAAAAGCAGCTGGCTAGCTCTGGACAAGAGAGAGGGGAGTACACAGGTCCCCTGGCCACTACAGGAGATGCAGGGGGGATATTTTGGGGGCTGGGGGTATTGTTGGTCTTTTCGCTCACTGGCAGAGCAGTCTGGGGCTGGGGGAAGAGAGCGAAGGGTTTTACCCCGTGTCTGCTGGCCTCGAGGTGGCCTCAGCCAGGATGCACCAAATGTGGCCAAGTGCAGGGTCCCAGCACTGGCCACCAAAGAGGACGGAGCAAGAGCCCCCGCACCGCTGCCCACCCCTCTCCCCCGGCACCACAGGCACAGGCGGGCAGCACGACCTCCCTTCCACGGGGCGCTGGAAAGCAGAGACAAACCATCCCCATCATAACACAGGGCATCACCTAACGGCAATCATTGTAATTAATCCACAAAATCATCGATGTGAAAGCCTCAGGCTAAGCAGCCGGTTGGGAGGAAGTCTTGCCTGGAGCAAAGAGCAGGGGACGGGGGCTCACCAGCCTCGGAGGCGCTGGACACGTCACATCACTGCCGCTTCCCCTCTACGAAGGGGACAAGGATGTTTGGCTACAAACACACTGAGAGCTGTGGCTCAGAAGCTCGGGGTAAGATCCTCTGCCCCCTCAGCTCTGCCTACGGCTGCCCCTGCCCGCCCGGCTGCTCACCCACCGTCCAGATGCTGGCCTCCTTCCCGTACACCACCGCCATGCTGCTGACTTTGTTGGACTTGATGAATTGCCTCTCCGTCTTGTTGAGCTCCACTGACACGAAGCCCATGAAGGAGTTGTCGGGGGTGTGAGCTGTGGACACCAAGGAGAGAAGACACGTGGCTGGCTGGATGTTGTCTGGGACCTCGTGAGCGCTGAGGACGCAGCCCCGTTGCAGCTCCTTGCTGGAGCTTGGAGGAAAAATGGCATGAATCCCCAGCCCAGCAGCTCATAAAACATAGGCTTCGCAAGCCGCTCAAGCAGCTCTTTAAAAAATAAGGCATTTTTAAGGCTGCTAAATGGGCTCTATCCAGCCAGGAGAAAAGCAACGTTTGAGTTACCCAGCACCCAACGGGTCACCAGCCTCCTTTCAGACAAGCACATCTTTTTTGCCGCAGGCACATTCGAATCACTGAGCTGCCTCTCACCTTTAGAACCCCAGCTGAAATAAAACCAGGCTTTCCAACAAAAGCTGGAAGCTCCCGGCTGTGCTCTGTGTTTGGCCCTGGCCGTGCTGGAGCCAGCAAACCCCCAGGGAGGAAGGAGCCAGGTCTCTCTTCTCCAACCTAAACGATTCTATGGAACATTTCTACAGCCCAAGAGATGGCCAAGCAGATTCGGGAGCTCCTTGCAGGCAGAACACAGGCAGGAGAAGGCAGGGAGGACAGCACTGCCCGTGCATCACCTCCTAAAGGAGGTGAGACCGACTTCTGTGGTGCCTGCAAGCCCCTGAAACCGCCTCGCCATGCCCCCGTCCCCCACTTACGGAACATGGTCATGAACTGGGTGGGCTGCAGGTTCCAGTAGCCCCAGTTGGTGCGGTAGCCGCGCAGCGTGGCATACTCCTCGTGGTTGTACGCCGGCTCTGTCCCAAAGGTATCGATGACCCGGACACGGCACCTGGGAGAGGAGACGGGACCCGAGGACCTCGGTTTGAGAAAGTCCCACTGCCAGGGGCAGGCGGTGCCCCCAGGCAGCTGGTCCCTCGCCTGCTCCCCGAGCAGAGGGTGCAGGACCACCCCAAGCACTCCCCCCAACACGCTGCTCCCTCCCCTAACGAGCAATTTCCCCTTGCTGGGCTTTCATCCTACCCCCCAGTTTTGAGAATGACCTATCTCCTGAAGACTTGTGAATGCTTTTCCCAACATCCTGGGAATGCTGAGGCAGGCATTACCAGCACAAGACCGAGGAGAGAAGGGGAGCATCAAGCAAGGGAAGAGCAAAACAAGCTGAATGTGAGAGCAAATGCATTTATAATAAAAGCAATAACACTGCTTGTCATTTTTCTCTCTAATAAAATTGTGTAGGATAGTGGAAGAGATGGAAGAAAACATAATAAATAGCAGGACTATCAGCACTAAATTAAATCGCATATTTTCCTGGCTGGTGATGTACCAGGGGATGATGACATTTGTCTTGATGACGAAGGAGCCAGGGACAGAGCTCTGCTTCTTGCAAATAGAAAAGGCTCGTGCTTCCCTCTGCGGTGTGGCCACCCCGGCTGCAGGCACGGTACCTGGAAGCACACACGCACCCCGGGCACACGCAGGGTTGTTTTTGTGGTTTTTTTTTTTTTTTCCAATTCAACTTCTTCTAATGAGGTTTTGTCTTAAACATGTGAGGCTCCAGAGCGAGTCCGGTCATGGCTGCGGGGGACACAGCACGGTGGCAGCTGCCAGAGCCAGGCAAAAATCAAAGCTGCAACCAAAGGGTCCGGCTCCTTGGACATGGGGACTATCCTTCGAGGTCATTAGCATTAGTCTTTGCTTGCTAATTAACAAAAGGGAGAGCAAGAGACGGGAGTGGCTTTGCTTACCTGTATTTCTTAAAGGAGAGCCCCATGTGCTGCTTCATCTGTTGCAGACCATGGTAGTCGGTGTAAATCAGGTCGAAAGGCAAAGGATTGGTCAAGGGGCAGTTTCCCCGTCCTGGAGGCACCCCTAAGTGACTGGGGAGAAGCAGGAGGGACATCAGCCCCCCAGCACTGCGAAAGCCCCGCAACACACACACTCATTTCCCCGGCCGGTGTTTAACGGGGGCCATCAACCAGCTCCCCAGTTGATGGAGGGGGAGGAAGATGGTTCTCCTCTCCCCGGCCTTTAGTTCTTGGGCCAAAAACCTGAGTTTTTGAGAAGTCTTGGTCTCTCCCCATCTCTGCCCCTGCTCCAGCCGAGTCCCTGTTCCTCACACATGGATGATGAGGCTTTTGCACAGCATTCCCAGCCAGGGCTCACCAGCATCTCAGTCGACACATGGACTCTCCTGGAACTCTCTCACCAGAGACACCAGATTTCATTTGTTTTCATTGCAATCACATCAGTGACAGCCATGTCTTTCCCCTCCTCCCTGCCCACAAGGCTCCCAGCTGAGCCCAGATCCCCTGTTCCCAGTCCCAGATCCCTCCCAGCACACAGCAAGCACCATTTCTCTTAATCCAGTCCCTAAAGGTACCCATCACATCCCCGAGCACCCTCAGCTTCTCCTCGACTCCGGTGGCACTGCCTGTCCTTGGATGTTGAGCACATTTCATTAATATTTGTCACTTTTTGTCCCATTTATGAAATGGCTCAATAAAGCCGGGGCAGCCGGACCCTGGGTCTTGCTGAGCAGGTCTTCAGCCAGTTCCCTACAACAGCCGTACTCAGCCCCTCTTCCCTCCTCCAGCGGATAAAACACATTATGAAAATCCAGATAAACTAGATTGACTGCAATCTCTTTATCAAGATCATCAGTTACCTTGCTGCCAAGGTGATATGTGATTAATCTGGCAAGATACAAGGCTGGTAAACCTGCAGCATGTCTCCTTCCATTTTCAATTACCTCTGTGAACTGATGAATCCCTCTCTCCAAAGCTGTTCCACTAAGTGTACCACTGATGTCAGCCTGACAGCCCATCTGCTCGTCTGGACCATGTTTCCTCCTTCTCAGAAAAGAACTGACACCTTCCAGCTTCAGCAGGTTTCTCAAAAATCCTTGTTACATGTACTTGTGATTTCCGAGTGCCAGTTTGCTCAGAAATACAAATGATCCACCCCTCAGTTTCAATGTTCTTGTATTTTTTTGTCCTCCTAAACACAATAATTCCTCATCCTCACCCCTATAACCTCGCTTACACCCAAGGAGCAACAGCAACATTGTCATGGAAAACCAAAGCATTGAGCTGATTTGGTCCACCCAGGCTCTGCACCACGCTGTCACCCCATTTCGTTCTCAGTCCTTCTAACAGGGCTGAGGAATTTATGGTTTATTTTGCAAGCCTGAGCTCAGACAGTGTGAAATCCCACCCTTAGCTCCTGCCTGCCAAGATGTCTGTCTTTGTTTTCTTCTAGACTCTTCACTTACCCC
Organism: Podiceps cristatus; assembly: GCA_000699545.1. Lineage (NCBI taxonomy): Eukaryota > Metazoa > Chordata > Aves > Podicipediformes > Podicipedidae > Podiceps > Podiceps cristatus. The sequence continues at coordinate 13,300 of KL266492.1, forward strand.
TAGCACCTGTTTGGAGACGGGAAGTATTTTCCCTTTTCTTAGGAATAAAAAGTCCAGCCAGGCTTTACATTTCCAGGCTTTGAAGCCTTCACTCTATGTGACCTCTCTTACTGGTTCTCTTAATTTCTCTGCGTTTCTCCTGAACATGAGAATCCTCTTTCCAGCCCTACCCAGGTTTGAGCTGTTGCTCAGCTAAAGCTCAAATGGACTGGCAGCCCAAGGGTCCATCCTCCGAGGAGCATTTCCGTAAGGTCCTCATTCCTTGCACAGGCCTACGACTACGCACACCATTTCAGCTGTTGATCCCGTGGCTGCTTGCAGTGGAAATCGATGGCTCTCACACCCAGGGAACAGCCAAGCGATACAGTTATCACACCCATTTGCTCTCCAATCTCTCACTAGTCTTCGCCAACATCATCAGAAAGGGTCATATGTGGCCAGTGAAATTGGTTGGCCATTATAGCTACGATAAGGGGCTCTTGGTCTGCTCCTGGCCATACCCCCCTCTTCTTCTGATATGACTTGCAAGCCCTTGGGCAAGTTGGGCACCAAGATCATTCTTCCAGACCCATCCCAACCTGAGACGAGGCAAACCAGTGAAAGATCATCCCAAACTCCTGACCACGACCGTGACTCCAGAGAGCAAGTAAACGTGGAACCACATTGCTCACCAAAGCCAGGAAATAAACAGAATTTCAATTTAAGACGAAGAGCTGCGTTTGCTGCTGCTTCGTTGCTCTTGTCACAAGGAATATAGGCGTCAGCCCAGGGCAGCCCGGCTGGGTCAGCCGCAGGGCAAACAGGCGGCGGGTTTATCACTTTTATGCACAATTTTACACGAGACGGGTGATTGGGAAGATGGCAGGAATACAAAGGCTCTCACCTCCAACAGCCACCTCAGTACAATAAATAGGGCAACAAGGAGACTCACTCCTCCCCAGGAAGGCTGAAGGGGAATTTTTAAGCCGGTAAAAAACCTCAGGATTTTACAGAGATGCAATACTAAACATGACATTTGCTCAGATATACGCTGCTTTTTCCTCAGTCATCAGCCAAAAGACAACGCTGATTTACGTCCACCTGGTGCTGCGGCGGATCCATAAACCTTGGATTCAACTGAAAATCCCCAGACCGTAACACTTCTCTTGCAGCTTACCCCATCCTCTCGCTGGTGGCCATCACACAAGCCGCTGCGTTACAAAATCATCCGTAATTTTAAAAAGCTCTAACCAAGCTTGACAAGGGGCTGCAGGAGACAGAAATTAGTGTATCCCATACTGAAGCCTCCAAAAAAGCTTTCCACCGGTTAGGCAGAGCCAGTTGGGCTTCCCCTGCTCCCCCTCGTCACCGTAATGTGCCACGCGGCCCCTCTCCGGGTGTTTGGGTCTTGCCACATCCATTTATGCCTCCAGAGCCAAGGCTACGAGGCAGGAATAGATCTAAAAGCAGGACCGGTGTCTTTGAAGCAGAGCATCTCTCTCTCATTTACCCCCCTTATCCCTTCTAATCACTTTATAACAACTGATTTTAATATTTCAATCATGTAAATCCAGGCGGCACCTCCGAGGTGGGAGGATTTTTTTTCACTCCTCCTTATTTAAACATTCTTTATTCAAGCTTTCATCATTTGCCAGTTAAGTCAACTAATTTTCTACTAAACCCAATTTCACTCATGGTTGGAGTGAAATTTCCCTGATTTTTCCTCATGCCATGTACTATTAATGGCGCTTGAAATTACGCAAATAAAATTGATAAGCACAAATGCCGCCTTCTCAGCCAGCGCAGCCAAGAGATTTGTTTTTGAAAGCTGCTTGATCCCAGCTCCTTGAGAAACCTCCCGTCCCAGACCAGCCAGGGACGGCGACCGGCTTGCGCCTGGGCTCAGCAGCTCCGGAGCCCTGGCAGGTGACTCGGTGGCTTGTCCCATCCCGATATCCAGGATTAGTGCATCGGCTCAGCCCTTGCTCCTCTCTGGGGGAGAGCAGCCGAAGCGCTTCAATCCAAGCGAATGCAAGCGCCGAGCTCGCCTCTCCGCCAGCTGCCTCCACCAGCTGTGCCTACTCCAGAATAAATCTCCAGCAGCTTCTTGTCCTCCTATTTTCCCCTTATAGGTACTTTAACCAACCAGGGGATGCATTCCCGTCCCGAGCACGGTGCGGACTCTCTGAAATCAGATGACTGCAGGGTTATCTTTACATCCCATTGACCTATTTTTGAATTAACCCAACGTTTCCTTACACGTTATCACTCCTGGGGCTGAAAAGTCCAGCACTAAATGGATCTCGTGGGCATCTGCTGGCAGGCTGGGCCAATATCCTATATTATATCTAATTGCATCTTCTCTGCCCACATCTGCTGTCATCAGCAAGGCGGACTGCAGCAGGGGAAACGGAGGAAATTTCTGCTTCCTTGGCTTTTCCCTGTCTACAAGAGCCCAGCAAGCACAGGGCAGTTATCCGGGGGATGAAAGGTGCCGGAGCTGAGCCCGAGCAGCTCCCAGGGGTCTGTGACAAGCCCGTCACAAGCAATTTAAAGTGCAAATCGGAGCCCACAAGATGAACGCTTCACTGCCCGGCCTCTGCTCCCCGCTCCCCCTCCTGCTAGAAGGGACACTATGACCTCAAAACTGAGGTTTTTCAAGCGATTACTTTTTAAGCCACCTGCAATGGTTTTACTTTTGCAAGACGCTTCAGGACCGTTTCTTTGGCCCATCATCAATCCCGTGTGACACAGCCCCACCCAGCTGAGGGGGGAGGTTCAGGAATTTATTTATTTATTTCCAAGGTTCAACAAAGACCTGTTTTCCTGTCGTGGCAGGTCACAGCACTTGCTGGAAACCTTTGCAGCATGTCCCCAGAAAACAGGGACTGCCAAGATTTGCGGCTCAGCTGAGCAGCAGCAGGTCCAGTGGGTCCGGGCAGGGCTCTGCTGGGGACCCCCCTCCGCAGGGAGATCTGCAGGAAGGGATTTTTTTCTGGGCTGCAAAGACAAGCAGTGAAGACAGCTGGATGCTTTACATCTTATAAGGGGATTGAAAGCCTCCAGAAATGAGGATTCAACAGTCCTGGGAGGCTGGAGGTTGGGTTTGATCCAGGGGCTCCTGGCTGGACCATCTCTGGGTGTGCTGAAACTTCTGTCCTCCCCGACCTCGCCAGGGTCCCCGCAGGGAGGTTCAACCCTATATAAATTCCCCAGTGTTTAATAAGGCTATGATAACCTTTATGTGACAAAGCACAGGTTCCTGCAACAGTAAAGAAGCTAGTGAGAGAGTTGTCACTTGGCTGCAAAATAAACATATTTCACGAAGGAGTGCAATTTAACAGCTCGGTAATTCCTGCTAATTTATGCACCTTCCTCTCCTACAAAATAAAGCCCTCAAAGGTGGAAGAAATCCCTCCCCGCTGCTCCTCGCCCCGGCAGGGCAGCTCATCCCTGCTCCTCACGTGGCTGCTGCCAGCAAAGCTCCGAGCCGCCTCCTCGGAGGCTCCGGGAAGCTGCTGTAATTAAAGGGAGCAGCTTTCGCAGTCGCGTTTCGATGTACCCGGCTTTTAATTGCGGAGCTACGCGGCTGCAACTCTGCAAGCAGCTGTACCCGGCTGAAGAGGGGAGGAGGAGCAGGGGAGGTGATGGGATCCACCGGCCTCTGGCGAGAGCTGCCCTCCTGGCTGGGCAGAGTCAGACCCTGGGGAAGCACGGGACAGTGTCAGAGCAAACAGCTCTTTCTGGTCAGAAATTCAGCAAATAACAAAGAAACTTCCCAGGAAAGGGAAATAAATATTTGGCCTTCTCCAGGGAGCTACAGAAGCTGAGCACTTACATGCTCATGACATCTGGGCAGACCCCTGGACTGACCCCCGGAGAGATGGGCTGTTCCTCACTGTCCCAGCTGCTCAAAATGAAGGGACAGGTTTAGCCAAGATCAACGCTGATTTCTACCCACTAATGTCGCAGACCCCTGCCTACCCCATCACCTGAGATACGTCTGCTGGAAACGCGTCCCTGGTAAACCTCGGACCGGAGAATCCAACAAAGCGCAGACACACAGTGGTGTGTCCGGCATTTGTGTAGCCCCTTGCTTGAGCCTCCATCATTGAGACTCCCCCTGGAGTCTTCATCACCTCCACCTTTGCAAGGGTCTGCAGCAGTCGAGTACCCACAATCGGGGGCATCATCTTCAGCACTCACCAAGACCCATAACCAAACATCCCACCCTTCCACAGCCCACAGCATGCCGTCCACCACCGTGTCCCGGCACGAACATAAAGCCTGGGCAGAAAAAGAACAAGCCAGTAGCTCTAACAGCTCACAGAAACATGTGCTCTCAAGGAATGGGAACACCTGACATTACATTAAAGGCTGAAGTTTCCTCCCCACCAGTGCGGAGCTGATAAATCCCACGGCCACACCACACAGCTCCATCAGGACCACATGCAACTGGTCACTTCTGGCTGCTCCCACGAGCAATTCCTGGCTCGCACAACGTCAGGGATGTATTTGCCAACTGGCGAGGGAAGGTGAAGCCTGGAGCCTGGGCATTGCACAAATTTTCATGTGAACAGATGCAAGACAGAAAGATGGCTTTTATCTGCCAGAAAATAATTAGAAATGCCTTCGTCTGGACATCGTGTTTCCATTTGAGTGGCCTTTTTTGCAGCCTGAATACATCTCGGTGACTGTGGAAAGCGCAGGAAAATAGTAGCTATAATTAAGTATGTGCCGGGCAATGAGAAGAGTGGGGCGGCAGCAGGAGCTGAGCCTTGTCCCGCTGCAGTGCCGGCCCCGCGGCCGCTCACCCACACCGGCCCGGTGCACCGAGGGCAGCCTGTCACCCAAACCCCAGGCTGGCCACAGCTACTGCTCGGCAGGGAAAGGGTTGCCAGCACGGGATACAAGCACATGCTTAATTTTAAGTGCCTTGCCGGGGACAATATTAGGAGTCCAGAAGTTGACACCGGAGCAATTAAGCTCCAAGAACACTTTGTAAAGCCCTGACCCCACGAGGCATCAAATCCTGTTTTCTTCGACTTTCTGTCCTGCCTTATGAGCAGTTAATTTCAAGGGGGCCATTGCAAAAAGCACCTTTTAGCGTGTCCAAGATCAATAATCTGCTCCAGCATCTCGCAGCTCCACATCCCCACCTCCCCGAGCCTCCCCCTTAGCCCCACAAAAGCAGCTGGAGATGCCGACGTGACCATCCCCACCACGACCTAAGGACGGGGGTAGGACCTGGAGGTCCCCGCTGTGCCCCTTCCGAGGGGGGAAAGGCCGCACGCATCCCTCCCCGCCTGCCCCCGGGGTGCGGGCGCTCCGGAGGAAGAGGCTCGGCGTATTGCGCCTTTTGCAGCGGCGCAGCCATCACTCCGAAGGCGCTGCTTGTAATTTTCCAACATCTACTTCTAAGCTGCCTCATTAACAACCCAGCTCAGGTCTTTCAGGCACTTCCCACTCCTCTCCTACCAAGCAACACATACACACACACACACCGGCCCTGATTCTCACTTCCCTGAAAATGCATTTTGGCGACCAAAGCAGCACAAGGGGTCTGCAGCAAGAATCAAGCGTTTGCGTTCAGATTTGGGATCTTTCCTCCCTCTCTGCTTCAAGACGGGGCTCGAAGTGCTGCCAGCTCCCTCCCCCTGCTCACCTAGCACAAACCTCCGCTGGAAACCAGCTCCTGGACTCCCCGCTCCAGCTCGACGCTTTGCTCTCCTCCCGGGGAGCTGCCCGTGCCCAGCCATGCTTTGCACCAGCCGCCAGATAATCCCGTGTTTCACCCTTTGCCTGTCAAGTCGCATCAGAAGCAGCTCACAAATTCACCAGGAAATGCAGAAGAGGACAAACATCTCCACTTAGTTCAACTACAGGAGCCTCTTGGTAGGACACAGCAGAAAATTCACAGGACTTTAAAGTCTACAGTGGGCAAAAGATAAGCTAGCCCTGGAAAAGCAGGGCTGAGCTCAGCTGCGCCGATCTCCGGCCTCACAGGGGCATTTGGAAGGTGCCTAACTCAGTCGTGGAGCAAACCGGGAGGTCCCCAGGGCTCCTTGGCTTCACCCCAGATCAGCATTAGCCCCCCAGCTCGGGGAAGAACCGTTTAACACCCCTGCTATTCACCATATGGCACCTGCCGCTCTCCCCATTGGAGCATCCCGGCATGGAGAGGTGCCCAGCCCAACATGGTCACGCTGCTGACCTGTTTTCACTCCCAGCCCTCCATCGCCAGCTTTTTGGACCAGGGACTTACCTTTCCTCATCGTTTGCCCGCTTCCCAGCATTTCAGACCCAATCCTGACCACCGCCTCCGGCACTACTGCATTGCAATCAATACAGATGCTAATAATGAACAGCTCCCAGATAACTCCCGGCTGAAGTGTACGCCAGCAAACCTTCCAGTGATCCCTTGCCAATGATCAATACATGTAGAAAAATCAGCTCAGAAATTTGAGGAGACAAAAAACAAAGCAGGAGAGAGGCTATTCCATGCTGAATAATTTATGGGCACCAGCCTTTGCTCTCTGAATGCCGTGCTGGGTGGGAGCAGCTACAGCTCCAAGCCGTGAAAGGAGCAGGGTGTGCCAAAGAAAAATAAACAAGAAGTGGACTCAACACTCCACATTGCTGGAGCAAAATGTCCCCAAATCCACCCCAACGTTTGTGCCTGCCCTGCTGCAAGCTCAGCAAGAGATTCCCGGGATGAAAGAGGACAAGTTTAGCCCCAGTCTACGCCAGAACAAAGTTTTGTTGCTTCATGAGGTTGCATGGGGGCAGGAGGGCTGAGAAATCCCTTGGGCTGACCCTTCCACGGCAACACGGCTTTAGCTTTGCTTCATCCCCGCACCCCAGCTCCGGCCCCTCACGCATCCCCCGGCCTTCTGCGTACCATCCCCTGCCCAAAGCTGTGGCTACAAGTCCCCTCCAGGCTTTAACGACGAACCCAAGATTAACTATTAGCACAACTCAGGATTAATTACACGTGTTCTGCTAAGCCTGCCACTTGCTCGTGGTCGAGCGAAGGCT
>KL266499.1:0-20015 GCA_000699545.1 Podiceps cristatus
TTGCAGGCTGCATGGACGGGAGGGGGTTTTTTACATTTGGAAATACTGGAATACTAACTCTTCCTGGCTTTTCTGAGAGATTTTTTTGGGGCTTTCCAGCCCCAGTTTTTGTGAGTTTACTGAAAGGATGGGGTATTACCAGTAAGACGTGCTCCTTTTCTTTGGAAGTCCTGGTCATATGGAGCGCCATCAGTTCCACTTCTTTTGAAGTTACCTAACTTTAAGAGAATTCTTTTCAATTTTCAAACTCCAGAAACTTTTTATGATACTCGTCTAAAGATTTCCAGAAAACTCATTTAGGAATGTCTGACCAGGTTTCGTCGCAATCCTGCGACAAGCCAAGGAGCTTCATGAGTGTGCAACATCTCTTTCAGAATTATCTGCTTTGGTCCTGTAACTTCCCCCTTTTAAAAAAGATTCACAATCTGTACAATACAGAGCAAATAAAAATGAAAGGGGTGACTTTGCACTTTTCACCTATTATCTCCACTTGTTGCTGGACAAACCAAGTTTTAAGTGACGGAGCCTGTTAGATTGATTTTAATTTAGAAGACTGTTATTTGTGTCTTTTGAAGAATGTTTATGAAGCAGCATATCTGAGTTGCTTGTGTCACTGTTACTTGAAAACAAACATTGTTCTTTTTTGCACTGGAATCAAGAGGTGGAATAGTATATTGGAAAAATGTTGTCCTGTAATTGAGTTCTTGCATTTATTTTTTTTTTTGTAAACTTACTTTAAAATATTAAAATCCCAGCCCTACACTGATCATTCACTTGGCACAGATATAGTTAGCATAGAGATTTACAAAGGTAAAGCTCTGTGGGAATCAGGTGTCCATTTGGAGCTTGAAGATCACAATAGATCTACCTAGTTTTTATAGTTACTGTATGTAGGATCCATTTAGCTCTCGGGCTAGATTATTTGAAGTATTAATAGACCTCGATCAGTATATGAAAAGGTTAGAAAATTTGGTTTTCAGGCCATCAAATTACCCATTCAAATTTGGCAGGCAGGTAGCGACACAAAGGATTTTGGAATTCCGCTTGTACAGGTAAAAGTTTTCCAGTCCTGTTTCTAGGACAGAGGTGTACATCGCCACGGGTTGATCTGTCAGAAGGAAAGGCTGTGGTAGCCGGGAAGCGTGGTGCGCGTCCCCCAGCCGTGTGCGGCGGGCGGCGGCTGGGACGGGCTGTCAGGGACTGCGTTTCTCCGAACGGCAGATGAGCGCATGTGTGACTGTGGTTCTTGCATCACGGAGGTTAGGTGACGCAGCAAACATTAGGGTCAAGTTTCATTGCTTTCTTCTTAGTTATTCGAGATTTCTCTCCTGAGGCTGGGGTTTCCTAGTGACGCCCAAGTCCAGAGACGCCCGTCTCTGAGTGCTGGACTGGCCGATGCTCCCATCCTCGATGGAGGGGAAGGAAAGTAGCAGCTAGGGTCAGGGCATCCCTTCTGCCTTTCCTGCCTGCCACCCCACAGTTACGCTGTGGGCGGTTGTTGTTCTTACTGCGTAGCAGAGATGGGTAGAAACAGCTCATACTAGTCCAGGAACCTGCCGTGATCTTTGCTAATCCTCCAACCTAAATTTCTAGCTCTATTTTTTTTCCCAAACCTTCCATTTCAGCATCATCCTAGCCAGTCTAGCTGTAGGTCAGAGTCCAATTATGAGCTTCCTAATCCCAGTATCATCCTGTACCCTGTCTCCCTCATTCCCAGCATCAGGCCAGTCACCTGCAGCCTCCAGTTACCCTGTCAGTCCCTTCAGGTTCTTTTGATATTTTGGTCTTTTCTCTCTGCCCGTCTTCACAGAACTCATATTTTCCTGGATGTCATGCAAGGACAGAAGAACAGGGGTCTGAGCAAAGCAAGATGGTCCACTGAAGGGAGAAACAAAGTGAGGGACGGTGACATTTGCTCCAAAAGATTGCAAAAATCTTGCAGAGAAGGGTGTGTTGCCACCTTATCTCATGTTATGGCCAGAGGCTCTCACAGACACTAGTATAGATTTGTACATTTGGTCAGCCCAAAAATGTGTTCAAACACACTTTTGACATAAAGACGTGTTCCTGGGCCTTTGTAGACTTTATCATATGAAAAATGGAGAACTAGGATGAGATTCAGCTGCAGATTAAGACACTTGAATGTCTACACTTGTTTGACTAAGACACTTGGGTACATATGTACTAGGTGGTTATGGTCCAATTACGGTTGATGGAGAGACCTCATCAATGCTTGCAGTGAAGCCTGGAGGTGAATTCAGCCCAAGCAGATGCCAAATGGCTGCTCAGTTCAATAGCTGTAGGCTCTTGGCCACGCTGGCCAATCATCCTTGAGTATGTGGGCGTTCAGACACTCAAATTTTGTCTTAATGTGGAGCTGAATCCTTCCTTCAGGGTACAAGTCATTTGGCTGTACAAAGATCCCCTTTAAACTATTACATTCTTTAATCTGTTAAAATAGTATGTTTATAATAATGTGATGTTTATAATAATTAATATAATGTTAATACAGCATACACTCTGTGGCATTTAATATGTACTTAACTGCTCTTGTAATCCAGCCTTTTTTAGATCTATCTTTCGGGTTCTGCCACTGCTTCTTGTTCTGTCTCCAGTGAATTCATCTAGTTGTGCAATGGGAAATAAAACAACTGAAATCCGTGTGAAGTATGAGAATATACTAAGCCACGACATCGATGAACTGGTAGGTAATAGCTCTTGGGCTTTCAAAAAATATAATTTTTAGATCATAGCAAATAATAATTAAAAAAAGCTCTAATGTTAACATACGATAAAAGACCAATTTTAAATCACACATTATCCTGGAATGGTGGCTTTATTTGAGGGGGTGCAAACATTCAGTCTCTTCAAAATCTCTGAAATCCGTGGATGCTGCATATTTGCATGTACAAATAGTGTGATACAGGTATTTGTGCCTGTGCACCATGCAGTTACGACACATGTACCATTTGGCTCTAAATAGTATAATATATTACATTAAAAGGTACTCTTTTCTGGAGTAATTTCATGACTACTTCTTTTTATATCCATCTTCTTACCAAGAGAAGAAAGCATTATACAACCTGTAATTTGTTCTACTAATTTCTTGACTAAAGTTATACGTCGTCCATTAAATACAGATGCACAGAGGCACAAAATTCATTACAATGAAAGTTTCATTGTATTTTACCTATTAATATGTCTTGTTTAGCCAACAAAGAATCATTTTTTTTTTTTGAGATGGCAGCAGAGAAGAACTTAACTTTCTCCGTTGTAAATCTCCTCTGTTACGGTCTATCAGCCAGATTTATTACAGCTTTCTGAAACAGTATTGTAACAGTTTACCGATTCATGCCCAAAACGTACCGTCCAACTCTTCATCATGAATTATTAAAAATTACATTAATCTGTCAAGAACACTTTCATGGGAGAAAGCACTTTCTATATGTAGATTAGCAGAGGCATTTATTTGAAAATGGGATTTTTCTGACAGTTTGTCACTAAATGAGAACTCACCATGCTGTTGCAGTCTTAAATCAAGATCTATTTGCATGAAATACAAATGATACACAGTCGGTTTCCAAAGGTGAAATCAGGAACCACTGTTATTTCTTCACACTTACGATCCACCACCATCCTTCAGAGCGTTATGCCAGTGGCTTCCAACCTTTCTCTACCAAGACACATCAGCCCTCATCTGGAAACAAAATACCTTTAGGGTCAAGGAATGATCATTTAATATTCAAAAACATTTTGATCATGTTGTGTTATTATGAAGAGATTATGAAGAGAGGGGGTATTTCTCCGTAGATAAATGACCTTATCTTGAACAAGGCACCAAAGCTGGGGAAAATATTCATGGCCGTATTAAAACAGATAAGTAGCCCCTTTAGTTTGTCATCTTATTTCCAACAAAGACAAGTGTTTCCTAGAGAACAAAAATAAACTATTTTGGCGAGCCGTTACAAGACAGCGGACCTATAGGAGAAAACGATAGGACAGGAATAACAGGCCCTGGAAGGCAGGTGCTGCCGTCTTCCCGTGGTGGGGAGCCATGAGGCACATCCCAGCTGGGCTGGAGCTGCAAGGGCGGGGAAGCTGGGGAGGATGTCCCGGCTGGGGGGGGCGATGCCTTGCCACTGCCCAGCTGCAGGGTGAAGCTCTATGCACTCGGTGCCCCAGGGTGCCATCAAGGGTTTAAATGGAGCAATGCCATTCTTCCAGATACGTTTTGAAAATCTTCATCTTTTTAATTGTAATAAATATTAGAGAGTTTTTTAGGAGACTGTATGAGAACTAAAACTGTTATCCAAATCAATCAATAATTCAATCAATCAATCAATAAATCCTTAATGAATTAATGTTTGTGGAAGGTAATGGGATTGTGCTGAACTTGGAAGCTTTTACTTCCTAGAATAGGCATGCACAAGCAACTACTGTGCAAGTTTCTTCCTTTTCCTGTTTTTATTTTTCCCAGCTTAAGAGAAATTGATTTGTCTTCTATGTAAAATCACTGTATAGTCTTATTATTATAACTTAACAGCAAATGTTTTAGGCAGCACTGTTTGGGTGGTAGCAGCTGCTCACTAAGCACTTCCCTGCAATTGCAGAGCTGAAGTCAGTAACTTTCAGTCCCTCAGCCCGATGCTTGGAGGCAGTTACGGAGATGACCAGTGGGTGATATACTAGACCTCCGTTAAGTTAGTTTGATTTTCACTAATGCCTTTTCCGAGGCCACGATTTCCCTTAGGTTGCTTTAGTCACAGCCAATGAACTACCTTTAGAAATGGTTACTGTACGTTATACTAAAGATGACCTGAGGAAGTCAATGAGAATGGGTTAATCCCTTAGCAGTTAGCAAATGAAGCCTCAGATATATAGGTATTAGGGTGATAATTTTTTTCATTTATTTTTAAATCTTGGTTCTGTGTGACCGCCGCAAAAAATCATTCTGTTGTGGTACAAACAGAGATGCGCATTATCTTCCAAATGTGTTTGGGTTTTTTTGTGGGTTTTTTGATACTTGGGTTTTTTTGTTGGGTGGGGTTTTTTGGGGTTTTTTTTTGGTTTGGTTTGGCACAGGTTTTCCAGGGAGGTTGTGGAGTCTCCATCCTTGGAGATACTCAAAAGCCATTTGAACACAGTCTTGGGCAACCAGCTGTAGGTGGCCCTGCTTGAGCAGGGGGGTTGGACCAGATGACCTCCAGAGGTCCCTTCCGACCTCAACCATTCTGTGATTCTATGTGATTCTGTGAACACCTTTAGAAATTGTAGCTGGATTGTGTCTTTCTTTGCCTGCTTGCCAAGCTCAGAATTGTACACTGACCCTGCTACACCTGAGGAGATGCTACGGAACGATTTAGTGTTGACATCTCCAGCTGTTAGTGAGAAACTTGGCTCACTTGATTAAAAGTACTTCCATGTTTAAAAATATATGATATTTTACAGGTAAATATGTCTGCAGAGTATCGTGACAGGTGCTGCAAGAATAAAAAGCATGAAAACATCAAAGTGTTTTTCTGCAATGATACTCAGGTAAAATTTAACTTCTTGGAATTTACTTTAGAGAATACAAATTCAAATGGGTTCTTTGTACAGTCCAGTCCCTGAATAACATATTGTGATAGAGAATAATATTACCTTTTAATAGTCAAATCACGATATTCAAGGTTGTTGCTTTTTTGAATTTGGAATCATGCAATTTGTCAGGTAAATTGATATTTTTAAAATGAATATATTAAGCAATTCCATAGTCAAGAAATGTGGGGGTTTTGTGTTATTTTTTTCCCTACTATAAAGATTCTTTTCTATTTTTAATCCAAAATAGTACAGAAAACTTATTTTATTTTGCCAATGGAAGCAAACATAAAAATTTCTCACCATTTGTTTTCATTTTTCTACAGGAAATCATATCAGCTAAGCTTTTCACTTTAGATCTGAAAGCTTTAAAAGTAATAGCTTGGGCAGATCTCAAATGGCAGAAAGCACAATTGTCAGCTGTGGCTGCGAATTTTATCATGATTTGATAAAAGGACTGACTCCAAAAAGCATTCACTGATATCCTAAGTGCATCAGTTGATTTAATTACAGCTATGATTTCTCCCTAACATCCTTATGTTATTATTATTACTTCTACAAATTGGTACTTTAAATATTTTGAAGAGATGGCAGGTAGGTCAGATTAGTTGTGTTTTATTGGAAAATACTGGCACTATGAAATCAAAAGAAAAGAATGGTAACTGATGAAGACAAACCAACATTATAAAGAATTAATGGTGCACAGACTTTTCAGGATATTTTTTTTTTTCTTGCTCTTTTTACAGGAAATAGAATCACTACAGAATATGGCATGCAACATGCTCAGATTCTTTAATAAGCAAAAAATCAGCAAAGACTTTAGATGGAAAGCAGCACTAGTCTCATGTGGGACATTACAGGTTCTACAGTGCAAATGCGAAAGACACAAAAAAGAAAAGGTGAGTGGGTATAATTCTTTACAGTTGTCTTAAATAGTTTAACTCCTTCTTTTTCCCCTTGAAGTGGAGAAGCTCTTGTAATGTAGGACCAGATCTTCAAAGTGAAGTTGATGTCTATATTTTGCTGAGCCACCTTTGGTGAACCCAACGTTTGCCTTACCATTAGAGGTGTCCCAGTTAAGTCATAGAAGTCAAAGAGGTCACCCTTGAAACTCCTGCCCAACCTCTTGGATGCCTGGTTTTATTTACAGACCAATTAAAGTCATTTGGTAAAAATCATGAACAGTCATGGAATATGGACAAGAACCACACTCGTCTTGTCTCTGGGTGAGATCCTTGGCCATAGCGCCAAGCTCTGGGAACAGGTCTGTCTTGTTCCAACAGTCTCAAGGTGCCACACGTGCAGTCATAGCTTTTCAAAGTTTGGCTCACAATTTAATTCGCTTTCTTTTTCAAGTCCTTCAACTAGTGGAGGATAAATCTTAAACCACCGGCAGAGGACGTGCACATTCTCAGTTGCAAAAACTGAGAATGTGCACGTCCTCTGCCCGTGGTTTAAGATAGGTTAGACAGGTTTCAGCTGTCCGTATTTGCTGTGCGTTAAAGCTGCCAGTGGGCAGGGGCGGCCGGGGGGCTGCGCTCAGAGCGAGGACGGCAGCGATGCTGGCTGTGCACCGCCACAGCACAGTTTGCGAGGAGCCCAGCTTTCTGGCTTAATTACCACATAAGGTTCCTCCATTATTTATTGAGATGTAATGGAATCAGTTTGTTTTAAAGGATGTCTATGTGAAAAGAAGACACACTTCTCAATTAACAATACAAACTATTCCTTTTCAGGTTTGCATTCAGGTAAATACACATAATAAAGAAGATACAGAAACAGGTGAACCGTCCAAAAAGAAATGTAACCAAGAATTTTGCGAACTGAAAGAAAATATATCTAGCCTTCGATCCTGTTGGAATAAATTTGAAAAAATAATTTCCAGGTGAATCCTGCTCTTTTCTTTCAAAGTGGCATTACTTGGTATCTTTGCATTTTATATGCATTCTTCGAGTAACTCTGCTCGCTTATATGAACACTTTATGCCAACATTCTGATGGAAAGCTACTGTACCTTGTTCCTGGAGACGGAATAAACAGAAATGGCTAAACCAAGCTGCTGAAGTCCAAGAAGTGGAAATAAAAGGCCAGCGTTTGAAACAAAGAACTTGGCAGAAGGCTGTGTCCCTTTGAGCTCTGGAAACCACCTTGAAGTTCCTGATCTTTCGAGTAACTTTCTAATACTGTCATATGAGACCAACCTACTTACATGTCTACTGCAATTTATAAAAACATCTTACAAGCTGCAGGTGGAGGAAGCAGTATGGAAAAGTAGCTGGTTTCTTTCTATCTATCAAGGACCAAAAGGAACAATTTACCAGACAAGCAGCTGATCTTGAGTCCGTTCTGCTGTTGCAGTGATGTTTTCAGCGTGGGTACCTAATGGGTCTGCAAACTGATTTGGAAAAACAAACAAACTGGTTTGGAAAAACAGGGAAAAGGGTGGTGTTTTGAAAAACTTAGGAAGGGTACTGATTTTGAGAAATGTAGCACACACCCACTGGCGGGAGTAGAGGCAAGACAGTAAGATGAAGGCAAAAAAGAAGATGCCTGAAATGTAAGTTTGTTCAGCTGACCGGGAACAGCACTAGCCACATGTATTTGGTTATCCTAGAGTTAGCTGCAGGAGTTAGAATTTCTTACCTTCAGATTGTGATTTCTTCTATGCAATTATTTTATATAAAGTGTTCAACATGTTAGACAAACGTGACTTAAAAATGTGTGAATATTTTCAGAGAATAATATATTGGCATTTAACTAATAAAGTGTTCATATTTAATTTTGGATAAATAGAAGTATTTTTATAGTTGTTTACAACTCTTTTACAGTTTCTTACTTTGATATTATAACTCCTTTGGTAATAAAATATTTGTCTTCTATGGAATTGGGCTGTTGACTTTTTGGGTGTCATTACTCCTTTTTTAGCTTTTTGCACAGCTAGTCATTAAAAGCACAGCTGGTAATGGAACGTCCAGCTGCTTGGGACTTCCCATTAGAAAATACCTATTTATTAATTGCTTATAACCTGGCCAGTTTAGGTAGACACTTCCATACCGGTTACCTGCCTTGGACTAAACATTTTGGAAAATCTGTGTTTAAGTCAGCCTGTTTCCTTATTCAGAATAAGGTAACATACATCATTTTATCCGTGCTGAAAGAAATTTTCTCTGGAATTACTCTGAAATTTTATTTTGTATTTGGAACTAAGACCTGAAAAGATGGCAGGATGTGCTTCAAAGAACTGTACAGATCTCCTTAGACTGGAATACAATCTGCTGTACTGAATCCATGAAACCCAGTGTGCCCTACTCTTAATGGTGAGGGAACAGGTTAAGAGCAAGGCAAACATACTGTTACGCTTTCCCCCTCCGACCCTCCCATTATTTTTGAAGAGACTTCTTAAGGTAGGAGTAGTATCTTTGTAAACCTGTGATTAAGACTTTCACGTATTCTCTCTAGCTCTTGATGTACAAGACTGCAGCTTTAACTCCAAACACTGAAAAAAAATCCCAAACCCAACCCATAACTTTTATGTAATAGGAAAGAGAAACAGATTTCCCAGTATTCTACTGCAGATAAGAGAATGTAAGCACTGTTGTAAAGACTTCTCTGGAAAGTCATCCCAGGAGACTGAAGATTAAATTTGTCTCTGAGACTGGAGAACAGTTGCCTTTTTTTTTTTTTAATTCAGGAACAGTTGAAAGCCAAGATTTATTTCCTAATAACCAGTTGGCAGGGAGAGGTCAGTGGGAATTAAAAGAAAAACACATAGATGCAATAGTAGCTACTACAAAACTGGAAGTTCAGTCAGCTTAAATGACTTTAGCAGCTACCCCTAACTTAAATCTTGAGGCAAATCAAGAAGTTTCAGGCCTATCCTGGGGAAAGACCAAAGTTAGATCCAGGGCAGAAATTTAAATTGAGTGATTATGAAATTGTGTTTTTTTCCTGATTGCCTCTCTTAATAAGCATCCTGCCTGCCTGATTCTTATTGCCAAATTTCCTGAGTCACCACTTACATGCGAAGACTAACTGCTAAACGTAGTGACTTCTGCTCTTTGGTTTGTTCCTTCTACTTGAGAACCTTCTCCTGTCTGTCCTGAAATTACTAAAGTGACAACAATAAACTGCTCTGCAGGAATGGACGAAGGGATGAAAACCTTGCAGGGTATCACCATCATGCCTACCTCCCTGCCACTTTCATTTATTTGCTTGGCCACTGCACAGAAGGAATAGGAGTAGGACAAAACGACAATTTCAAAAAACATGGAATTTATGGGAAGGTGGCAAAGGAAGACAACTTAGGTATTTCAATTAGTAAAAAGACTTTTAGCACTATTGTTGCAAGGGATTATGAGAAAGCAGAAAGGGCTGACTAACCCCCACGAGCAAGATAATGTCGCGCAAGAATGAGTTAGGCGTTCTGTGGTTTATAACAAGAAGGAAGAATTTGTGGTGCTTAGGGAGCCAGATCAAGGAAGGCCATTGGAAGAGAATGTTCAAATTTCACTTTACACCCTCTAACAGGTCTTTACAGCTGTAATTCTTTAGCTGAAGATGCAGGAGTAAAGCTCTCCTGGCTGGTAATATGTTTCCTTCCAGTTCCATTCTTCAGCTTTGTGCTGAGCAAGAGAGACATTGGTGTTCGGACAGGTTTCATTCAGCAGCTACTTAGGTTTTTATTGGAGCTTTGTTTGTTTTCTCCTGCTGATTGGAGTGGTTCATGGGGAACTTGAGTAACGAAGATGCCAGCATGAGGGCTATCACGGAATCGCAGCAGTGACGAGATTTTGCAGACTCTTGGCACAGAAATCAGTTTCATTTGGAATGAAGGGAAAACATATCTGCCTTCCTCTGAAGAGGGTGTGGTGAAGTAAACAAAAGAGCCCCGTAGGAGGAACTTTCCCCTAAAAAGAGGAAAGAAAAGAGGAACCAGTCTCTACTCATCTGTATTTAGCCAAAAAAAATCAGGAACCCAAACCCTTATTATGATTTGTGCTCACATAAGTGAACTTCACTGGAAAAATGTAACTTATGATTTTTTTTTTTTTTCCCTGCTTAATCATCTAATCAACAGTGCTCTAACCTTCTGAAGGAGAACAAACCCAGATCAAGCTTAGGTTATATATGATACCCTACAGCCTTATTTAAAAAAAAAAAAAACAAAACACCACCACAAAAAAACCCCAAAACAAAAAACAGAAAAAAAAAAAAAAAAAATTTACTACAGGTATCACAGTGATAGGCTCTATATAAACTCCCCTTACAGCTGGGAAAAAGAAGATACAGACTTAACTTTATATAAGCTGATTACACTGATTTAAATATCCAATACAGAGTATTTTTCAAGGTGACTGAGGAATCCAAATCTCACCTTGCAAGTCAATTAAAAAACCCTACCCTTCGAAGAGGATAACTAAGTGGCTCTCTCCCAGCCACTATGAGAAGACAGTGGATGGCCCTCACATCAGGTTTGGTGTAGCTGAGACCAATCACAATATTCATAAAGTTGAAACAATGTTACCTATCTCTATGCTATTTTATTTAAGATAAATTCACATTTGGCTACAAAAATGTGTGCATCACAAAAAGTTTTACTGGCATATTTGCTTTATTGTTAACAAGTGGCAAATTACCATTAGGTGGTGATTTACATTTATTAATTAAAACAACTGACACTTTAAAATAAACATAACATACCAAATAAGATGCAAACAAACCCAGGAATTCTGCAAAAAAACCCTCATTGGATGGTCACAAACACAAATATTCAATATACTAAAGGGCAAGGCAAATATCATAAATGCAATGCTGACAAAATTAATCACATCAAATGCATGAATGGACACTTCATTTAGAAACATGGAACATCAATACATAAACTTACGAAGATGAACACCAAGAGTTAGAGCAATCATATAACGCAGGTATTCTAACAGTCGTGGAATACTCAGAACTGTACAGATCGGACCCAAATCCATTCACGCTTCTGCCAGAAATCCAAATACAAATATAGAACTCTGGTATCCATGTGCTATTATTTAGAACTTAAGTTC
This sequence comes from Podiceps cristatus, assembly GCA_000699545.1. NCBI lineage: Eukaryota > Metazoa > Chordata > Aves > Podicipediformes > Podicipedidae > Podiceps > Podiceps cristatus. The sequence continues at coordinate 11,633 of KL266499.1, forward strand.
AATATTCAGCTATATTAAACTGAATATTTGATTTGCTGACTCAAAAGCTAATGTTCACATTGAAGAAATATGGTTTTCCTATTGATTGTTTTTATAAAGAAGAGACACTAATTTTTTAAAAGAAAATCTGAATAGGCTGTTTTCTGGCAACATGAAATGGAGTGCGGCTAGGTAGGATCCTCCAAAAAATGCGTATTCTAGAATGACATAAGCAAAAAAAACGCTCCAAATAAACTAGTATGCAGAGTGATCTCTTAGACTGTGAATATTAGAAAGAAAATATCAACCAAGTAACTGCTGAACATAGCTAGAGAATCTTTTACCTAACATTTCTTCCAACACCACAATTAGGTAACTCAAACCTTACTCAGTGAGTTGAAAAAAAACCCCCAACAACAAAACCATCACAATTTGGAATGAGCTGTACTTGAAAGGCAATAAAACTATTTTCACCAGTCACCAAAACTAATTTCACCAAAAATGAAATTCTACCATCATACAACCCATGTAATTATTCATAGCTTAGTCAAACTGAAAAGAATTAAAGTTGCAAAAAGTGCTCTTAGAAACACAAATTCATCAGCCAAGATTAAAAAAAAAAAAAAAAGAAAAAAAAAGTTTGTTCTTTGCACCTATACAAAGTGTGTGTGATGCAAACAAGCACTTCTTGTGAACTTTGCAATACATAGACAATACTATTTAATTTTATACTCGGACTAATTACATCGCCTACATCAGCGTGCACCGCCACATGCCTTGCTTATTAGCATTTAAACTACCGCAATCGTACCTCCTTCCACAGATTTGCTAAGCGCGCGTCACGGAGCCGCTCTCTTTGCGCACTGCATGTCAGGCACCAGCTCTCAGTTGCAATGGAGAATTAGGAGCGAGCCTCTCACCTGAGAGAGAACCCGTGACGCTTGAAGACTGGGTCAGGTCTTAAACCACCTTTTTGGTGTTCCTAGCCTGTGGACCTGGCTACCTGCGGCACTGGGAGTGCGGGCGCCGGCGCTGCCCACGGGCCGGAGCGCCCTGGAGAGCTCTGGGGCGCTGCCCCAGCCCCCAGCCAGGGCGCCTCGGGCGGGAGCCCCCTCGGGCAGGAGCCCCCGGAGCATAGCAGCTCCTCCCGCCTCTGTGGCAAACTGGCAAAAATTCTGCCTAAACGTTTATTTCATAGGTACAAGCTGAAATGTTGGTAAAGCACCTCCCCCTGCCCACGTCCCGGGAGCCGTGTGTAAGACTGAGGGTTTAATTACTCATATAACCACATACTTAAGTTGCTGCATATTTAGAGATTCCAGTTCTGAAACTACCTAGGGTGTGAGTATCATGCATAAATATAAACCTGCATAAGATACATCATATAAAAATTAAGCCTTATGCTATGTTGGTTTTACTATTGAAGCTGGTGTTTTTCACAACTCCGCTGCACTTGGATCAGTACAGTTCCTGTGATCCTGCACTCCTTTCTGGCACAGAGATGTCCCTTGTATAACAGATATTCACAGAAGAAGAATGGTAATTCAAACATCCTCAAGCCAGACCTCAAAACCAGCCCTCTCCTTATTTCTTTAAGACAGATTTTACCTTTTTTTTGTTTTGTTTTTAATTGAAGAACCTTTTCAAGCACATGAGGATGATGTAGTGGCAGAAAGTCAAAGAGTCTGTCCTGGGGTCAGACATTGGTATAGAAATCATTAATCACATCAATAAATTTCACTTTAAATGGGCAGTAACTACATTAGTCTACTGTCTGAGGCTTCTCAATCCTCCAGTAGCATTTAGTCCTGTTTTGTATCAACTCTGCTTTAACAAAACAACTTTTTACATTTGTGTAACTTTAGAGTTTTCACAAAATACATGTGTGTGCTCACATGCGCACCTATATATTATATATACACATAAACACACACACACAACTGGAAAGACAGATGCTAAATGGAATAATCGTATCATCCTAATTTTACACATGAACTCTTAATGAATTTAGGCTTTTAAGTTAAATATCTGCCAACAAGGCATCCAGGAAATGACACTAGCTAAAGTTAGACTTGTAGGTGAAGTGCATCAGCTTTGCATAGTTTATCTAGGGGTTTTCTCTTCACACCTATCAACATTTTCGTTCTTAATACATTGTGGAACATCCCACTTCCAGTATATACATCTCTCCATGTTTCTTCCTCCCATGAAAATCAAGTCAGGGGGGAAGAGTAGGGCAAGAGGGTTTGGACCTAGGTCATTAATAAATTAAATTCGGGAACTTCCTGACACATGCAGTGTACCCAAAGATTCAAAATTCAGAGTTCATCTCCCTTAACAGTTTATTTTTAATTTAACAGATTTGTTCCCCTTATTCAGTTCTGCGGGGGCATTATGAAAAGAAATTTACTATTTCCTAACAAACATTCAATTGAGATGGAATTGCAGCAATCTGTGCTGACAACCTGTGTAATATAGTCTACGGTCTGTAACATCAAAGACTTTAGAAACCTATGTCATTCAGTAACAAAAACAGATGATAAACTGGTAACATGCTAGGCCTCTGATAGTCTCACTATACAGTAATAAGCTGCATAGTCACTTATTTTAATTGTCTGCTTATCTTTATTGTAGATTCAAACACATACACATTATCCAATGTTACTTTCAACAGTCATTTATGTTTCAACAGACCTTCCTGTAAGGCCAAACTAAAAGTTCAGGAAATCTTTTTAAAATTCTTCTTTCAGTTCAGGTTAATCTCCTGTCTAGTCCTTGCTATAAAAATGGTTTGTCACTTCAGTAATTTACTAAAGGCTACATTGGAAGCAAAGACTTACACAAACAGCTCAAAAAGCAGAAATCTTGTTAACTGTATATGGATTGACTTAAAACTGTGAAACAATTCAAAGGAGAAACAGTCAATATGTTTTTCAATGGTTACATCCTGGAAAACCTGGAAGATATTTATTTCCTTACTAAACTTTCCCTAGAAAGCATTTTTCAATGAACGGTAAAATGCATTTTTCCAGCAGAACAAGAACTGGAAATTCATCAAGTTAGACAAATGAATTGATTCCTCAGTAGATTCACTGACTGATCAAACCTATTCTGGACTTGTATCTTTGCTGATGGACACTCAGCTTGCAATAATTCTTTCTGCAGACCTCCATGGCCAAAGTCCTGGGCAAATTTTCTAAAGCGGGCTTGCCAATGCAAAGGATGCAGCGGTCCTATTTTTACCAATTACAGATATGAATGTGCCAAAATATGGATCCTAGAACCTAAACTACCTAGAAAATAATTTGGCTAAGATTTGTCAGTTCTATCATTACCAATCATCCATCCTACCATGCTCAGAAGCCAGCTTACGCAAATTATGGTAAAACAAGACTACAATGAATGAAGGATAATTTCTAAAAATAATTTTGTATAGGAAGTGTAAGACAATTCCACATTGCTGAACTAATTCTAAAATTGTTTGTGGCCTGTAACATGACTACACCAAGTCTCTTAAATCTCACTTCCTCCAAGACTGCTACCTGCTTTGGACATGCTTTTCTTCAATCATGCTTTCTTCAAAATTGTCCCCATTGACAGTAATCACAAGTTTTGAAAATGCAAAAATGATCATAATAGTATCATGGAACACTACAGTATATTTTGCATAAGCTACAAAGAAATTACATAAATTGATAGTAATGGTGTTTGTGAGCTGAAAGTAACAATTTCTGACAAAAAAGAGCGTATTTATTGTTGGAAAGGCACAATTTAGTTCTTTCAGATTGTTCTTTCACGCGTAACTACGATGGTGCCAGTACTTAAAGCAAGACTTCACAAAACAAATTACTACATTCAGATACAAGTTAAGTGATTCAGCTTGTAAATGGTTTTAATATACTGTGTAATTTATTAAAAAAAACCACACCACCAGCAACTTCCAGGGCTGACCCTTGTTCCCAACAAGTTAAAGCAAAGTCTGTTACTAACTTCAAGAGGCTGCTGTTCAGAGCCCAAGAATACGCAAGCTTGCAAAAAACCCCCAAACAACCCATATAAGGTATTAACACGTAAACCTATGGAGCACAGTTACTCCATTATGCACTTGTATGTGAGCTATGCTATTTGCACAGGAATAAGAATAAAAAACAGTCACTATTTACATCAAGTTCTACTCTTCTAATAACGTAATTTTTTATGGAACTCTTTTTTTTTTTTTGTATTGGATACATCAAGAAGGCTGTTTTCAAAATAAGAGTTCAACATTTAGGTAGGTTAAGCACAGACTTTGCGCCTCCTTCTCGAAATGAGGGAAGAGAATAAAGGAGCAGGACCTTTGGAAACCTTTACAGACAAAAAGCACAAGAGTTTTAGATATGCTACTCATGGTGGAGCACAGGAGGAGGAAGACAATTATTTCTGAGCAAAAGGAACATAATAAAATAACAATACCATATTTGTCCTTATAAATACATAAAAATATTAACAGGTTCTTATTGGAAAACAGAACATGGAAAGCCACAACCAAGAATCTTGCTTCTCTTCTTACATGTGAACAGAATTCTCAGATAGTTTTTCCACTTTGATTCTTTAAAAAAAAAAAATCATAGGAAGTAACTGGAAAGTCCTATTAGGATATTACTGTTAAAGAGTTTAAAGGGATCCAGACTTTTTGCACTTTTAACTAGGAATTTATAAGGAGTTGCTCATGTTGTTTTCACTTAGAACATAATATCTAAGTTACTGTCACATATGAAGGAAATGCCTCCACAGAGAAACTTCTGAAGCCGAAGTACTTCATGGTTAGTTCCCTATGGGTAAGTATTATCCTACATAAGTGATTTAAATAATCCTTTATCTAGTAGGATTTCCAAGAAAAATAACATTGAACCACTTCTGCTACCTAAGTTACTTAACACATTTTTACCTTAATTTTAAATATTTCCAACAGAGATTAAAGAGTATGTCCTTGAATGGCACAGTTTTAGGTACCTGCTACTTTTATATACAGTATATATATTTGTTTATAAATAACTGTGTAACCAGAAGATTGCACTTAGAAAATGACAGTATGATGTTTCAACATGTTTGCAGCACGAAGTCTAACTGGAAGGAGTGCTCTAGCTTTCTATGCAGCAGTACATAGCAGATGCTTCTGATTTCTCATTTTCCTTTTGCTTTTAAGAATGTGTTCACACAACCATTCTTCGAATTCCACACTCACAGCAAAACTTCGCCCATTCCACTGGATACCTTGTTCCACATTCATGGCAGAACTTCGATAGCTGTACAGGTGAATTTCCTTCGCTGCTTTTTGAACTTCCTCCATTGACTGAGGATGAGTAGTCTCCGCTGTCATACCCAATTTTACCATCAGATCTGAAAATCCCCAGATAAAGAACATTCTCTGTAACTCATTTCAGTATAACTTGACGCAAAATGATTTTAATCCTTGCAGTGAATTACTGCTATTGTTACTGTAATTTTGATGCTTACACTTCCTATTTATTTACAGTGGTATACCTTGCAACTCCACCCAGACTCCCCTACTTATCTCTAGATACCCACCTTCCCTGCCTGAAAACAAAAAATGCCAAAATTTTAGGAGCAGGATCAAATATTTGATTCACTAGTTAGATCAACTAGCGGTTGGAAAACTTAAAGCCTAGCTTGCCAAAACAACAAAGGCTAGAACAGCAATACAATTTTTATCCTACCCTTAAAAGGACAGACACCAGACAATTTGTGTGCTTAGCATGCAAATTTCATTCAACCTCAACGGAACCACTCACTTCCCATTTGAAAGACCATTCACTTTTTTTTTTTTTTTTTTTTTCAAACAGCTTCTAAGAGGTTTTTGACATTTTTAACAATGTACACATCTGAGACAGCTGATGACAAAGGTGTTCTGTTAGATAATAAATATGCAAAATGTATTATCTTAAACATACTAAATAATATTGACCATGGGTTATCTATTCACTACAGAGAAAAATATTCTCCTTGACTTCTTACGTAGTAAGTACTGCCCTTTAATGAAGGTTCTATTGCTGACAAAATCCACAGTTAAAAGCTACCTTGAGTAACTGTCTGTATTGCTAGTTTTTCTTTTGTTCGTGAGAGCACCCATGCTCATGGTTCTTGCCACACTAGGAGGGGTTGATGTCCGTGTTTTTGTTGCGCTTCTAAAACAGAATAAATATCTGATGAATTATATACATATAGCAATACGTACAAGAATATGCATTTACAAGTGATATAAAAAAATGAGTTCAACAATCTACACATCAATTAATTGTATGAAAAATATAACATTTTCCACTAGGAGCAGATAAAAGAGATTGGCATGAATTTGCATGCTTTGGACTGAGTACAACTTGAATCTTACAATGACAAGCTAAACTGAACAGGAAGTCCCTTCCTGTTCATGTGTTTCACTTGCTATCACACCAAAATAGAGGCAGATCCTGCACTACCAGTTGTTTAATATGTTCCAATGTCTACCTTGACAGACTACAAGTCACTTTTTAGTATTGGCAGGGCTTTCAGAGAAATAGAGATAGCAGCTGACTGCAGGCCTTAAAAGTTTGTTTTTTTTTTTTTAAAAAATGTAGGAAGGATACCATATTCTCAATACTTTGTGACCAGTATGATGCAAGTCAAGACTTTTTTTCTTCACAGCCACTTGCATACTTCTCAGATAATGCTGTAGACCCGCCTTCTTCAAAGCATAAGTATTATATTTATAAATATAAATAGAAGGAGGAGAGGAAAGAAGGTCTACCCAGCTGGGCATTAGGGCCTTATTTTGTTTCTAGCCTGTCACAGTGTTCTTAAAGTTGGCTTCAATATTATGACCACATAGCTGTGAAAACTGCTTTCCTCAAGACTCATGGGTTTTACGAGAAGCCAGTATGCAATGAATAGCACTTCCTAAACATACAGAACATCTCACTGCTTGCTTTGGGGAGCAGAAAAACATCAGAATGCCCTGTAAAATCTGAGAAGCACTAAGAAAAAGAGAGAGGAAGGGGCATCCTTTTATCATCAGTGACTGAGGACAGTTTTTCATCATTGCTCAAAAGAATTACCATTCACTGGGATTTCTTCTTCTTTGGCAAGACTTCAGTGACTATGACGTGCATGACTTACCAAGTTCTTCTGTTCTCATTCTTGAACATAGATGCATAAATGAAATTTAAGTTGGGATTGGCTCACGGACATTAAAAAAGAATTCAAAACAAGATTCCATTTAAAAAATTAGTCACCAAGAGCCCAATCAGCAACTAAAACCCAAAAGTGATTTTTTTTTTTCCCCTTCAGAGATACCTAACTGCTCCTTTCAGAATTATAAACAACTTAGTCTTGGATTGGTTTTCAAGTATATATAAGTATATATAAATGCATTCAATTGCAGTAACTTAAAATGCAACACTGACAGAACTGAGGAACAATGTAGTAACTCTTGAATTTTAAACATGTTGCATAAAACTTTTCTTCCTTCATGTTATGAGCTAAAGATGATTTTCAACTCCTTCCATCACTTAAACACTTCAATGGAAAAGTGATCAAATAATTAAGCACAAAAGTGGAAATCGGGAACAAAATTTAAGATTAAGTCAAGTGAAATTATACATAAATAAAGTATTCTAGTTTAACAAGAATGGCTTCTACATGCAACAGGTAAAGTGGAACCATCAAAGATTCTCGCTTACTGGGCAGAACACCAATCTTCTCCATTAGTTTTCCTGTCTGCCCTCTTATTTACCAAGGAGATTCTAAATATGGTTTTATTATTTAAAAAAAGAAAGAAACAAACAAAACCCCCAAATGGAAAGAACATACTAGAATGTTACTGTACTTGTTAAGGAATCTAGGAAAACATATAAAGAAAAATTCAACCATAGACAGATAAATGGTATGGATCATCATGGATCAGGGATGATCAGACAATGATTCAAAGAACAGAATTGTGCTTCAATTCCTGATCAGACAACGCCAAGTAATTTAAAACAGATTTTTCAAAAATATTACTGACTCACTTATCTCTGGATTTTCACCTTGGGAGCAACATACTACTTTCTCAAACCTAACAGCATTAATTTCTTAAACTGAAGTCTTTTCAGGGTATAATTTGAATCAATCACTTTTGAACATAATGCTAGAAGTCCTAGATATTTGAAAGAAATTAACATGAAAATTTGTCTACTATTCTTTCCTCTCGTTCAACGGTTCCCTTCTCTAAAATATGTGTAATATACCCTCATCCCACTAGGTACCCTGAAAATTCACATGATGCCTTAATACTAGGTGTATACTAGAGAAATGTCCCAGAAATCAGTGACTTAAAACCACGATTTGTATGGTGTTTAGTATAGCATACAGGCCACTGATTGAAACGGGG
>JMFS01047227.1:0-12725 GCA_000699545.1 Podiceps cristatus
ATTATTATACTCTGTTCAAATATTCGTGATGTTGTACATGATTTCAGTTATATGTAACATGCTTATGAATAAATCTTTAAGTTTCTAAGTTAATCAAGGTTGGATGAAGGTAAATCATAGAATCATAGAACATTTTGGGTTGGAACGGACACTGAGAGCCCATCTAGTCCAACCCCCTGCAGTGATCAGGGACACCATTACTCAGATCAGGTTGCTCAGAGCCCCGTCCAACCTGGGCTTGAATGTTTCCAGGGATGGGGCCTCCACCACCTCTCTGGGCAACCCCTTCCAGTGCTTCACCACCCTCACTGTAAAGAATTTCTTCCTTATATCCAGCCTAAACCTACCCTGTTTCAGTTTAAAACCATTACCCCTTGTCCTGTCACCGCTGTCCCTACTGAAAAGATTTTCCCCATCCTTCCTCTAGGCCCCCTTTATGTACTGGAAGGACGCAATCAGGTCTCCCCGCAGCCTTCTCTTCTCCAGGCTGAACAAGCCCAACTCTCTCAGCCTGTCCTCACAGCAGAGGGGCTCCAGCCCTCGGATCATTCTTGTAGCCCTCCTCTGGACCCGCTCCAACAGCTCCACGTCCTTCTTGTGCTGAGGTCTGAAGTGGTCTGAAGATCCTCACTCTCTTGCACCATGTTTTAGATGAGGAACCTTTTCCTATTTCCGCATCACAGTGCCACTGAAGAAACACTTTACACCATTTAGTCTCCAACGGGAACACAACCATGTCGAAAAGCAAAGCCCAGCCACAAGCGGCACAGCTCCCATCTGCATAGCTTCCGCTTCTTGATTGCACCGAAGGTGAAAACCCCACTGGCAGCTCCTCCAGCTGCTCCTTGCTAGCAAGAGGCAGAGGGCTTCCAAACTGCTTTGTGGCTTTGAAGCATTTTCAGACTAATAACTTATTCCCTGCCTCCAGCCTGGAGAAGTTTAATATTCTGAATTGAGATGTGTCACCACCGATTGTATTCTGGTAAGAAATAAAATGCTTTTACAGCTAAACACAGATTGACCAGATCGTCAGCAACAGGAGCACAGAAAGGTGAGGACCACCTTTCCTATCTGTTTCTAAAACTGGAAATCTTTTTAATCCAGGGAAAACATTAAATTAATAAACAGCTGAACTAGTAGTCCAGCTATATGAAGTAGACCCATTTCTTATTCCAGTGCTTCTACAGAACTGCAATATTCAGTTCCTAGTTAATAGAGACAGGGAATATATATATTCTTGAACTGCACTATCTGTTTGATGACAGATGACTTGGGAAAAATTGAACACAGTTGGTTTTCCAATGATGAAAGGAGAGAAACGTTGTCCATTATGACAACTAAATATTATGAGCAGAATGATTTTCTGCCTGCCACAGAGACACATTCCATTCATTTGGCCTCAGCTCGAGCATTCCTTAAAAGCATGACTTGAAGAAGCAAATTTATTGCACCATGGATTATCCATGCTGCTGGAGGTGTGAAAAGTGCATGGGTTAATACTGGCGAAGTGACCTGAAATCTTCTTCAGGCAGAGCACTTCTGGCAAGAGCTGTGGTAAACTCACCAAGGCTTTGAGGGATTGTGGATGATATTTTAAAGGAAACCCAGAGCAATTAATCTACTACTATGTTTACTTGCATGTCTATCTACACACTTGATCTAGACATACTACCATGCTATATGGGAACTTGTAAGATCTCAAATTATATGAGATGTTGTATACTGATCTTCAAAACTACAGCAGAAAGTTAAGAATTTAGCTAGGGCCTCCACCATTTTATGAAATATATGTCCAAGGAAAATATTAACGTCTTAAATTATGTGCTTCTGAATGCCACCACTGGAGATGGAAGAAGAAAAGCAGCTGTCAGTGCAGAGTTCCTCACATCCCCCAGGGCAATGCTTTTTGGAACAACCTTTCCTCAATCCTGCCACTATCTAGCTTTGTTTTCTAATTGAGGAGATGACTGGGAGATTATTTTTTTAAAGATCATGACTGTTAAGGAAGCATAATCTTGCTAGTTGATAATTACAACTGAGTATCAGATTGCCAACCACGTACCAGTCAAGCATTTCTCATCATTAAGAAATTGGTAATTGCAGCAGGAGATGATTGAAGGAAATCAGCCAATGTCTCTAAAAAAATCTATGTCACCATTCATCAGATGTATACAGGAAAGTGAATGTCAAATTCTGGCTAAAGGCTCCAAGAAAACAGGTCAGGAGCTAAATGCAATGTAATTACGAGGTGATCACAGAAGACCTTTACCTACAGCATGGCATGCAAAGCGGCACACCTCCCCATGCCACACGCAGATCATCCTTCTGCCAGGAGCTCCTCTTTTGGCTGCTAGGAAGGTATCCTCACAGGGGACATTTCTGAAAGGATCTGCGAGCGAGGCGGGAGCCGCCAGCCTCCCTTCTGCAGCCAAGAGCTATGCAAGCATGCGACCATGTGAAGGGAGCTGGCTCCAGACCTCAGGGCAGCAAGTGCCACTTGCAGAGCTGCTCCCACCTTTACTCAATTCCTCTTGGGCGAGCTTCAAAGAAAGTATTAAAGTAAATTCGCTTCTCCATCACTGATAATTAATGTTGGAGTTGCTGCCATCTGATGGCTTCAGTAAAGAGACAGGAAATAGGAGAGAGGAGCTATTCTGACTGCAAGACAGTGTTAAAAGCCGAATTATTTTTTGGCTGACAGAACAAAAAAAGTAAATTAAGTCCTGTGATACGGATGACCTGAGGGTAGATAACTAAGAGAGTCTTACTTCACAGGATGGGGAAAATGTCCAGCAGTGTTTATTGTCTTTGCAAGGCCACATAAATACATAGAATACTTAACAAAAGAAATCCTGTTATACTTAACTATGTTTCCATTAATGACTGACATAGTTTATGCAAGAGAATGGTGACTTAACTACATGTCATCTCTTAGTATGAGCTTCACAAAATTGAACTACGATCAGCATCTTTTCCACTATTCACCCAGTCCCAATTCCTAGCAGAAACCTCACCAGCTCCATCTAAGGCAAGGAAGTGAGGAATAACTGGTGTCTGGGATCTGAAGTAGTTGAAGAATCATCTGGAGGGTGGGTGTTACTTTGGGATACAGCATCTAGATGTCCAACGTGGCAGAGGAAGAAGAGGGAGTGGGGGGTGGGACACAACACACAAACACAGGCGGTCTCCGCATCTTCCTCCTCCCCATCCAGGGCAGAGCCACAACACAACAGTCGCCTTCAGATTAAATTTATGGGATTGAATTTCTTTGGACTTAGAATATCCTACAGATTCCTCAAGTCCATTAAAAGTATTTCTGCTTTTAGCATATTGGAACATGAATGTGACTGTATTTATGGTCTGTTTTGGCATGCATCCCAGCACTGCGTGTGATGACAAAATCAGATCAGCTCTGATTTCTCCTTCTAACACTCTGCTTTGATGTGATGAGCATCCATACGAGAAAGCCCCATATTTCATTCTGTCCAATATTTCAAGTGGCCTTCCCAGTCATGAGGATCATGAAAATAAGAAATGTTGTGGGCAGAGTGCGAGGCAAGCGGGGGGCCCGCCTGGCCTGCCCGGGTCTCTAGTCTCTCCCATGAAGGGCAGCCGCACAGCAAGCCAGACCCCCCTGGCTCTGCCCAGCCCCCAGCCCTCCGTCACATCTGCAGCTGGTCTCTGCGGCAGGGAGCTCCAGCCTCCCTGGAGACAAGAGAGACAACCCTTCTCGGCCTTCGCCCAGCTGTGCTACCACCTCCGACCCTTGGACCTTCCACTCCCTGCCCTTTGCTCTGGCTCTAAATCTCATTCCAAATTGCTTGTATTTAAGGGAAAATGTTTCAGAAAAAGCATCACAGTTGTAACTTATTTTCAGAATCCACACCTTCATACCCCAAGGAGGTGTGAGCATACACTGACATGGATGAACACACCGCATGACTTTTGCATCGTTGACCTCTCTTTTCCCCTTCTCTTGACTGCTGCTTCTCATTACCTAAATTTAGATTGCAAGCTCTTCAGTCCAGATAGCACGTCTTGTCATGTCTGGGAGACAAACTTATTTCAGTCCCACTTTCCATTTCCATGTACCTTTTTTCCTCTTTGCATACTCTTCATGTACACGTCGCTGCCAACAGCTTGATTTAACTCTATTTCTGGCCACTGTTTTTTTGTGAGGGATAAGGACAAACAACACAGTGAAAGTAAAGGAGTATCTATCTGCACTAAAAAAGTACTTTATAAGATTAACATTATAGGATTTGTACTTGAAGGATTTCAGACATTACCATATTGCAGTTGTTTCCTTTGCAAAATAAAACGTATTTTCACCCAACAGCCAGAACCTGCCTCTGCCTGGACTCAAACTCAACATGTTCCTCTCCATCTTATGTCAACAGCACTACTACCTCCACAGAATATCCCTCCAGTTGCACTGGCACGTATACACAGCACTAAGGGTTTTTAATAGGATTACTATGGTGTTCCTGAGGTTTAAAGAGAACAGAGTCATACCTGAAGAGCTGAGGACTCAAGTCTACTTGCAGATAAATAAAAAAAAATCAGAATTCCTAAGTAGCAATTCTATGAAGAGTAAAACTTCTTAATAAACAAAAGACATGAGGTTCAGAAATTACACACACATATATGAATTTTTAGCTCCCCTATATTCCCTTTTTAGGTATACGCAAATATCCTAAGAGTCATACCTTTGAAAAACAGTCACAATCTCACAGACTAGTATACAGAAATTTTCCTTATTTTAGTAATAAAATAAGAACACAGAATTTTTAGTAACTTCTACTATCTGTAAGTAAATATATTCAGTTAAGTGCCTGTTTAGGCAAAAAACTCTGAATACTCTAACTCAGAAGCCTACACTTGGACCACCCATTATTTAATAACATGCCTTTGGCACACATTGTTGATTCTTCTTACGAAGACTTTTTTTAAAATAGAAAAGCATTAACAAAAACTTAAATCTTCAGTGCTTGACACGTGAAGATCACCAAGGAAACTGTAATTATTTGACTCAGAGAACAGTGCTTAGCTTTAAGGATGAAACATGCACAGGATTCTTCGGGAGCTTTGTTGTGTTTGTGTTAAAATGCAGCATGACCAAACCTCTCTCTCCAGCTTCTAAAATGTATTTATTAAATACTTAACATACATGTGCTCTTCAATACATATAAAGATGACCCAAATGTGTAGGTACTAACAAAAACTAGTTAGGACAGTCTTCCCAAGCACAGCTTCTTTCTCCGTAAATTATGTGATTGGGGCATCGCTCGTGTCCTTCTACGAGGAAACTCCATCTCAGCAGCCAGTGTTCCAGCTCCATCTGAGGGAAAAGCTGCCACGTTGGTCTAACTTACAGCCTGGTCTACATTTGTCTATATTCCACCACATTCAAATATGTTGTCTTCAAAAATACACTAATTTTTTGATCTTTTTTTTTTTTCCTTTTTCTTTCAAACCACTTCCCAAATGGATTGTGAATCTAAAAGCTCTTCATGCCTACCCAGCTTTAATTTTCCTGTAAATTCTTTGCTGTTAGGTTGATAATCTACATGAATTTTTAAAAGAAATTTCATTATTTCAATTTTACATGCTGCACTTAATATTTAAAAAAAAAAAAAAAAAAGGAAGAAAAAAATATCAGATGTGTCTCCTTGAACCTTTCAGTTAAATCCCAAAGTGACACACCCAGGGAGTTACTTTCTTGAAGCATGAAACACAATTTGGGTAATTACAGGCATGTCCAAGTGTCCAGAGCTATCTATTTCTAACTATTAACATTCCAAAGAGCTTTTGCTCTATTATAAACCGAGCTCTGCCACACAGTTACCAAGTTACCATAGTAAGCAAGAACTATTTGATATAAATTGCAACAGCATTTTCATTTTGCTACAATTGACTGAAATAGCTCCATCACGCCCTGATATGCAGTCCATTATGATTCCACCAAAGTTTTCATGTTATCCTAAATTAGGTTTTGAGTAGACTATTAGCAAGAAATGTAGATACCTGCCCTCAGACTATCTCCATGGTTCCAATGCCCAAACGGCAAACAGCTGCAGCCCTTTCACCCATACATTAACAGAATAATCTGTATTTAAAAACATACACCCTGTTCCCAACAGGAGTACAACCTAATGGTAGAAGTAATGTAAAGAAGTAATGTAAAGAAAGTGGAGAAGGGGAGTTAAAGTGAACAGAAGAAATAAAATGTAAGTAGATAAAGGTCATCTTGGGCAATACTTTTTAAATACACTGAAAGAAAATGCTCACGTTACTTGTTATTTCCTAAACTCTCCTCAGCCAAAATTTCTTGCTCAGTACTTGTAATTCACATACACTGCATAAAATACTCATATGATCATCACTCTAGCATATAGCATTAAATGTGTCCATGTGGGTGTTGGTCTCAAAGCTTCCCCCCGCCGGTGTTGAGCAATCACACCTACTTTTAGTCACAATCCTGCCCATTCATTTTGACAAAGGGGACGAGTGATGAGCCTCAACCCTGGGAACAGCTGCTAAAGGGAAGAAGGGATGGCAAAAGGAGCCCTCTCCCTGTGATCAACAGGATGGACACAGAAACTCGAAGAGGTCATGTTCGTGACAAATCAGATCTACTGATTAATGACTGCCAAAATAATCTCCATTTGCTAGATAACATGTAAATTAGCATTCACCTGAGAAGAGGGAGATCAAACTGGGCTGTGTGTGTTCGCATACCTGAGCTGCAGAGTTGGGGCCTCTGATGAAGATCCTGGGCCTGACTCGGCCTGACAGTATGGTGACCAGGGTCTACATGCCGTACTTGGAGCACTCATCATCAAGCATATAACTTGACTACAAAAGAAATTTTTTCCCTAGAGTTATCTTTCTCATCAACTTGAACAAGGACTTTTTCTTACTGTTTGGAGGAGGTTTGGGGAATGGGAGGAGAAGGGCAGAGGATTAAAAGTCCCTTATCTGAGACACAGATCTTTTCTTGAAGTCGTGTGGCCAAACTGGTGAGACAGGGACTAGAATGGTGGGCATGGCGGGTGAAAAACTCACTGCACACCTGACTCAAAGAATGGTGACCGGTGGTACAAAGTCCAACTAGTGGCTCGTTTCTCGTGGAGTTTCTGAGGGATTGGTATTGGAGCTCATACTTTTGAACGTCTTCGTGAATAACCTGAGCAGTGGGACAGAGAACACCCTCAGCAAGTTAGTGGATGGTACCAAGTTGGTGGTCAATACGCTGGAGGACACGGCTGTTACTCAGAGGGACCTCAGGAGGCTGGAGGAATGGTCTGACAGGAGCCTCCTGAAGTTCAGTAATGACAAGTGTGAAGTCCTGCATGCTATATGGAATAACCCGATGCAAATATACAGAGGACCAACTGGCAACGAAGCAGCTTTGCCAAAAAAGATGTAAGAGTTCTGGTGAACCAAAGTGGGAAACACGAGTCAGCTGTATGTGGCAAAGATGGATTACCGCACACAGGCTGTAACCAGCAGGCTTATGGAAATTATTATTTCCCTCTATCTGGCATTTCCAACATTTCAAGAGTACTGAGCCCAGTCTTGAACAAGACCATAAGAGGAGTGCCCACAGAAGACTGCGTCTGATGTTTTAATCCGATCAGCTTCGCTGTATCAATGAATGATATTCCAGCCTCCAGACCCACACCAGGAAAGAAAGTGGCTCTATGGAACTTTCAGAAAGTGACGGGTTTGGTATCCATTACTCAAGATAGTATTAAGAAAGTCTTTTACAAAAATCAGGAATTTTTGGTTTGACTTCTGCAACACTTTTTCCTTCTTCAGTCTGTTTTTATCAAGAAGTATTCTATTCAAATGTTTGGATAAAGCAAAACTTGAGCTGCTGGCTACAGTTGCTCTAATCATGGAGCACACGGTGCTACAGAACATCCATTTGATCAAGAAAAGAGAAATAACATGCTAATTATGTGACTGACCATATAGCCAGTGTCTCTGAATCATAAAGATTAACCATCCTATGGAACACATGTAATCAATTCTTCCAGAATTATTCCCAGGATTTAAACTGTGTATGAAAACATGTGAAAAACAATTACAAGTGGCAGGCAGGAAGGGAAAACAATGAAAATATTTTGTTCCTGTACTATTTCTGAACACTAAAATGGCCTGAATTCTATTAATTAGATGTTCACAGTAATTCCCTCATGCACATTGACTCATAACACTGTTGCCAATTCTTTCAGCCACAAACAGGTCATTCACATAACAGCACAGCTCTATTTATCTTGGCCACCCTGCCAGGATCAGAAGCACAGGCAGTATAGCCAAAGCTGAATAAGGATTTACACATTTTTTAATTGACAAACTTAATTTTTTAAATTTCCCTAACATCAGTAATAAGAAAGCAATTACTTTATGTGCTGCAATACTGCTACTGTCAGCATTAAAAAATAATCTTGGCTTCAACCCCCAAATTATGAGATTGATATATAACATGCTCAAGTTCCTCCTCCCTTGCTTCTTCACTTCTAGCATATGCCAAAGTCCTATTTTCAAAATTTTCTCCACACCTTGAGTATTACTGATTTACTTAGAGAGAGAGAGGTGAGGTTCTCCCATAATCACCGGAGCACAGGGAAGTAAACCAAAAAAGGAAAGGGCAGAGGGTCAAACCCCCACCTACTGAAGTCACTGGTCATTTGCCCAGGGACCAGGAAGGTTGCCAATGTGACCGTTAAATAACAGAAGTAGCTGTCACCGAGGAAGATCCTCCATTTCGTACCTAGTGCTCACATACACACTCAATCCTTCTGATACCCACTGACCTACAGTTTTTGCTTAATGTTTTTGTTTATGCTTACAGTTTTTGTTTAATGGCAGTGAGCATCAGTATGTAATACTTAAGAAGAGGAAATAATTAATTTGCTGTGGCTGAGAATTTTGCCAAAACATCAGTCAATACTCTGTTACAGTCACTGCTGTGTAAAAACCCAGATGATCTTCAGTAATGACAAAAAAGCAAAACCGTCTTCCATAAAATCCACAAGTAACATACCCTAAAAATTAATTTTTCTGCTCTAGTTTAAAAACGTGATTAAAACTGTATTTCTGTATAAGAGTGAATGTACATACATTAGTACAGAATTTGTGGCATTGAATTCATGAGTTCAGCAACGCTTAAGTACCCTGCATGGTGTGGCAGAAACCAAAAGGCAGGCAAAGCAAGAAAACTTGCGTTTCTCATAGGGCAGAGCACATTCTCAGGCACTTCGTTCACATATTGGCGCTCTACACCCTAGCTTACCTTCCACAGAATGCACTCAAACCTTAGACATAATCTAATAAAATCTAATTAAATGAAGACCTAGTGCACCCTGAAATGGATGGTAAAGCCTTCCTTGAAAAACGGATAGGATTAAGCCTTCTTCTCACAACCGATACAGAAAACGCTGGTACAAAATTACCAAAGCTAGCTCAAAACCTTTTTCTTGCATCCTGTACAACCTTAGGAAATCACATCACCTCTCCTTTGCATTTTGCTCTCTGACTGTGAATAATGGCATTTTTCCATTCCTGGTACCTGAGCGCCATTACAACAGTAATTACATTATCACTTCTAAGATGCTCACAAGCTACAGAGACGTGGGCCAGAAAAGCAATACATCTAGGGAGACAGCTGAAACGTTTACAAAGGAGGACACCCCCTCTTCCCCAAGAAATAAACAGCGGTCGTCACAGACAAATTAAGGAGTCACAGATAAATTAAGGAGTCATTCCAATTTCTGTTCATGTGCCACTGTTTAAACAGTAATGAAGACATGCTGTGAAAGTCAAATGAGTTTGATATTTATTTGCTCCTATTTAGGGGGAAAAAAAAAAAAAAAAAAAGTTGCACAAAATGGTGATTGATACTGGGAAAATGCATTGAAACAATTCCTGGTAGACATCAGGAGACTCTGCCCATCTGGCCCTGGCTCCTCCAGTGCACTCAATGCTGTCAGGAATCCAAATCTGTAATTACAGATACCCAGTGCATGAAACACCCACTCTCCTTCGCCTTCTATTTTCTGTATTCCCAAACTAAAGCTTGCCCTGCAGCTGGCCGCTTCCTCCAGAGCCTGCAAAGCCCCAGCCACGTGCTGTTTACACAACAGGGCATCCAGACCCTGAGGGACCAGCGCCAAGATGCCCCACTTTGGCTCCTGCCTCCTTGCCCCATGCCTGGCCAGTCCTCACAGCCCTCCCACGGCCTCCCCCAAGCTCTGCAAAAGCTACAGGGACAGCACAGACCTGGCTCATGACAGAGACCGTGCTGCTGAAAATCCAGCGCCATGCAAGAAGGCAGCCCGTTATTTCAAGTGATCCAGTGAGATTATAAAAGGACAAATCATTTGTTATTATGGGGCAGCCCAATGCCAACAGCGTACTGCAGGCACAGTCATCTTGTGCCAAATGAGAATACAACAAACAAGGAGCATGAAAGCACTTCGACCAGACGTTTGAGATGCAGCAATGATGCACCGCAGCTCTTCCACTTAGATTAATTGCTAGCAGCCTTAATGAAATGCAAGTATATAACTAGCGGCACAAAACGCTAAAAGCATTGAACTAACAAAGGGAGAGATTTACTCAGTCATAAAGGGCTAGAAATAAAACCGAGTTTTGTAACATACAGTACCTAGTGCAGAGGTAAGGCTCCTTGGTGATACTTCAACTTGAAGAGCAAGTTTCTGGTATTATATTCTGAAATTCTATTATTAGTCTTTGCATTGCCACAGACATCTCAGCTGGTATCAAGACCCTACTCTGCAGGACGTTTAAATGACATCAAGTTGGGATAGGGAAAACATATGTAGAAGTTACGAGAAGGTGAACAAAAATATTGGTAATGGGACAGAAAGGACTACTGTAGAATTGCCTCAGTTCATAGAAACAACATTTTCATCTTCACATGGTCCATTGACATATAACTTTATGTGATATGTGTTACAATGTCATATTTTGCAATTCTAAGACTAGAGAATTCCTGGTTTCAGCATCCCATCACATAAATAACGATGCCCTAAAATAAAAATCTATTCCTGATGTTCGTAAGTGTATGTTTATTTCCTTTGCTTCAAGCTTTGCAGAACAATTGCTGCAATTTTCTCAGTGTAGAAGTAGAAAACAAAGAATTAGTATCAAACGTTGGGAGATCAATTTTCACAAACCCCATCACTTGATAATTTAAATGCTAAGTACTGCAGCCAATTAGTCTAGACTGAAGTATCCAAGAGGGGCAAAATTTAGGTTAACAAATACTGCATTGAATTATCTGAATAATATGGAGCAGACTTCTTGCAAAGACGGATTTCGAATCTGCCCATTATACGAAACAGGTGCAAAGAGTGCGTGGGAGAGGTGAATTCATCCCTCCCCTAAATGGCAGTATAAAACAAAATTAGGATATAAAATTTGGGGGTGTCTCACAGGGCAGTTTTTAATTATACACTTAGCAGCATCTTTGCATATAATCATTACCTCAGCCTCCTCGTTTACATGTATATATTCTTTTGTGCCATGATCAAAGAACAAAGGTTAAATCCTTCTGAAACTCTATTCAAGCAGTGAAAATTGAAAACAGCTATTTTGAGGCTTTGGGCTTTTTTGTGTTTTTCAACTGTCTGTATAAACTGCTTATGATTCTGGTTACTTATTAAGTCGTGTATTCCTAGTGCAACACCCAGACAACTGCAGAACAGAGGTGAACTGGCAGAGTTTCAAGGAGGACCCTTTCAGTGGGACCTCCCATGAAGCGAGGCCTCCAGCTGAGACACGGGCTGGCTGAGGGCTTCCACCGGATCTTCCCCCCTCCCATTCCACTCTGCACACAGTTTTGGTTTAGCACGGAAGGGTTTAGTATGGGAAAACCAGTGCTGTTGTCTAGTCCTCTGTTGCCATGCTCCTGGCACACGGAGTCCCCTCCCTGTCCTGACAGCAGTGGGCAAAGATTCAACCTCAGCACCTGGGGTGGGTGAGAACCAAGGAGCACAGCCATCCCCACACCAGTGAGGAATGACAAGATTGTATCTGCTAGTGGGTTGGAGATGCTCTTAATCACTGTCGTCCTGCTATAGAAAATGTCTGCTTTGTGAGTTTTTCCTTCCCTCTGTTGCTACTAGATGACCTGCACATACATCAAGCTGTGTGTTACGGCCATTCAGTATTCCTGGCTACCTTTGTGGATGTCCTACCTGCTCACTTAGCGTTCCTGCTCTATGTTTGGGCTCAGGGAAAATAACGCATGTACTGCAAAATTCCTCCTTTTTTCCAAACAGAAATGCTCAGGACCTGACCAAGGGTTTAAAACTCTAGAATAACACAGGAAGATGAACAACTACGTAAACAAAGCACTACAAGGTACATGGTATGGAAACAGCTCAGCAATTCCTCATATTAACAAAACCTGGACAGACGTATTTCTGTAACACATCCAGCTGATCCTTGTGACACAGCACCAAAGACAGGAGTATATTGAGATATAGGCTGCTGAAAGGGTTGTCAGGCACTGGAACAGGCTGCCCAGGGAAGAGGTGGAGTCACCATCCTTAAAGGGATTTAAAAGATGGGTAGATGTGGTGCTTAGGGACATGGTTTAGTGGTAGACATGGCAGGTTGGTTAACGGTTGGACTCCATGATCTTAAGGGTCCTTTCCAACTGTCCTGGTTTCAGCCAGGATGGAGTT
>KL266502.1:0-14171 GCA_000699545.1 Podiceps cristatus
GGCGTCCCTCGCTCGGGAGAGCCGGTGCCCGGGCCGTGCCCGCGGCGCTGAGCGCGGTGGGATGCTCCTGCTGTTCTTGGCGCCGCAGGAAGCGGCCGCTCAGCGTGTAAGTCTCCATTGCACCCAAGCGATGCGTCTGTGGGCGCTTCCCCACCGCCCTTCTGCTTCACCGGCCCCTTCTAGACTTGGAGGTGACCTGCTGATTATGCTTGGCAACATGCGGGCATTGGAGTGTCCAAATAATGGTCCGCAGAGGCCGTAGGAATGAAGGAGAAGTGATGCGTTTGTGCGGTGTTATTGATTGGCGGGGTACCAGCAGCAGCAGACGGGCAGTTGTTTTGTTCCTTCTGCTGGAAGTGGTATCTATATTTTAGCGTTTCCAGTGTCTGCTTTTAATACAAAATGTCACATCTCTTTCTGCGCATAATTACTACGCAGTCTCTATGCTGCTTTTAAGGTTGATTCTTAAGCTACGTTTGCTTTAGGTAAAACTAGCAATTAGGGAGGGGGAAAATCCAGTCAAGCTGGAAAAATATCCGTGGCTGTTCTGAGATCGGGGGCTAGGAACAGCGGGGGGTTTAAATCTTTCATGAGATACTGCTGTAGCTCAGTGGTGACAGCTCATTGCTGGTTTTGGTTTATTCTCTGGTTTTTGGAAAGTTGCTATAGATCATAAAATTATTGTATACCAGAAGTATTCAGTTTTCTTATATGGTGACTTATGTCTTTATATGGACCTTTACAAAACATGTCTACCTTAAGCTTATGAACACTAAAATTGCAACTAGTGCTAGGTAATTTCTGTATGCTTTGCTGAAAGCTACAGGTATCTCCACGCACACAGGCTATTTACAGCTCTGTGTCCTTGTAACATGACTGAATGAGCTAACAGAATACTCAGCAGTTCTTAACTGCTGCAAATGATTTTTTTTTTTTTTAGAATAAAGAATTTATTTTTAAAATTAAGAAATACAAACTATTTCTAAAATAGGCTTTCATTTTTCTTTATTAAATTGACTGATGTAACAGTTCTGTGCCCCCATAAGGAAATATTCTGTTTAGAGCTGTTGTATAATAAGTGAGAAAAAATCCAACTATGGACCGGCTGCTTAATTCTGGAGCAGGTGGCTTTGCTATTTCTTTATGTTCAATAAGCATATTTGATGTGATCATGTAAAAATAGCCTTAAGTGAACATAATGTCCTATGTAGTTTGCCTCAATTACAGAATTTAAACTTGGTAGCTTTCTTAGGAGAGTTTTCAGGAAGAGACAGTTTCATGTTACATCTTTGCTGTGGCAAAATAAACATGCAAACATAGTAATGCACATATTAAGTATCTTGTAGTTTTACTGGAGCTCTCTTTTCTGTATGAGGTCCACAACAGGTTCCACACTGAGGATAGTGCTTTTTAGTCGAAAACTCTTGTGTTGCCTGAATGTTTTCTTTTTATGGTTGACTGTTGTAAATTCTGAACATTTGTGCGTCATCTGAAACAAGCGCTTTTGCTAGTGTGTTGTGTCAGTAAGTTCATTAGAGTATGGTTCACTAATGCTGTAGAGTGAAGAAGGTAATTTACTGAATCTGTATTTTCCTGTGACAGTTCTTTTTAATGCCTCCAACAGAAAATGACTCAACTCTGTTCTCTTTCTTCGAGATTCACCATCAATATTAAATGTTATTTTGCATGTATGGAACTGGATCATTTGATGAGATTATGTGGACAAACCCATTTGAACACTGAGAGGCTTTGTTAGGAGTAGGGATAAAGCTACTTCCACCCCACTCAGGTCTCAGTTTTTGAAGGGTAGCTTCGTGGCATGAAGTACTTTTAACAAGTTTCCTCACCCAACGTTCTGTGACTTGCTATAGGAGGAAAAAGCTGAATATTGAAGTAGCCCATTTTCTTAATAAATAGAATACAATATTGCAACTAGAGGTTTCAAACTAGGAGAAGCATGTTGATTGCTAGTGAGCATACAACTTCAGTGTGACAAGTGCTTTCTAACTCTGAGGAGGCTAGACAGTAAGTCTTGTACCCACTGCTTTTCTAAGTTGTAGGAATAGTGTTCTTAATTATTTAAGAATTGTAGTAGTGGTGAATAGTGAGTAATTTGTAAATCCCAAACTGTTGCAATGCAAATGAGCCGGTTCTGCTTTGAGGGAAAAATTCATAGTAACAAAACTTGCCCACTGCTTCTATGAAGGAGGGAGTATCAGAGAAGTGTTGCTTCTGTTGTGTAGCAAGGACACCTAAAGCATGAGGACATGAACTAAAAAATAATGGTAAATTTCTGAATTTGATGGCTTTTAAATTAGAATTTACTCCTGGAGCATGCTGCATGGCAGAAAGTCTCTGAAATAGCACTGTATTAGTAATTCATACTGTAACTATATATTTCTTAGACACTTTTAGAGTGATAGGTACTTTAAAGTGGTTGTGAACAGATACGACTAAGTTTAAACTGCTGATTCTGTTGTGCAGGTCATTTGACATCTGCTGAGGAATGTGCCTAAAACTCTTCTGCAAATTATAGGTCATCTATATTAACATTCAAAAGCAGGCATTTTTAAAAAAATAGTAGAAGTTCCTAGATTAACTGAGTTTTGCAATTTTCATTCATATAATTTAATTGACCTTCTCAGGGGAATAGGAAAACAGTACCTAGTCTTGCCACTTATTCAGTATTTCTCTTCAAAAATACTCCTTTTTGGTAGAGCTGAGAATGGTAGCTGTACAAACCTGTTGCTAAAGAAAGGTGTAAAGTGTAAATCATATACACCAGTTTATTTCCTGAGGAAAGCTGCTTTTCATTAGAGGTAGTGATACTTAAAAAGTACTGGTTATATGCATATTTTGATCTATGATAATTTTTACTTTAAAATCACCCTTTTCTATCGTTACTTTCCTATCATTTTAAAGTATTCTGTGTACAATAACAGGGTTCTGTAGTAATTTAATGGAATGTTCAACATAACTTTATGATAGCATCTGTTATCATCTCAGTAAGCATCTGTTTACTGAGAATAGTCTTGATGATCTTCAGTCAAACTGAAGCAAATAATTGGTTTCTTTCCTCACCAGTCAGAGGATGTTGTTTACTGTGGCTTTGTCAGTTCAGAAGTTTTAGTGGTTAGCAGTTGCAAAAGTTGTAAGGGCAGAGATGCTGGGGAACACCACTTCTAGAACTACTGCTTTTTCAAATCGGGTATAAGTTGGGATGATGTCACTTGTCATGAGGGCTCCAGTTCAACATTCTAACCAATGGTCGTGGTCTTGAATAAAGTCTAAGTATTACTGCAAATTTGGGGAATTTTAAAGTCTAACTGTTTTTCATTTCTGGGCAAATTAAGTTTTAGTGTAGAGATGGATTTGCGTAAGTACTACCAGTCAAGTTGGCTGACTGGCACCTGTGTTTGTTGGCTTTGCTGGATTGACTCTTTGACCATTAAGATGAAACTGAAAATGTCGTCCTTGAAGGTGTAGCCAAGCAGGAGTAACAACTTCTTCAGCACCTTCCTAATTTCCTCCTTTGATCTTGCTTATCGGATTGCATTTTGAGAAATGATCTCTGCCTGTTCTGTTGGATACAGTTGTTATTCAGTGAAAGGTCAGCCTTCAACCTCAGATCAGCTGTGTTAGCAAATGGGACATCAAAAGGGTTTTTCACTATCACTTATTTCAGTGATTTTTCCCTGCAGACTAATTCAAAATCAACATACATAAAAGCCCATTTCAGTTCAGTTTTAAAACTGGGATATTAAGAGCTACTCTTTAAAACTGAGACGTAGCCTTTCCATGTTCTTCAGACTAATCAAATACTTCTCCACATTTTTAATTGGCTTTGTATTGGGTTTTTTCTTCTAAAATTTTTTATTTTTACACCATATGTTATGTATGTTTTTCAGCTCTTGACTCATGAATCTGAAAAGATAGGGAATAAAGTATTTCAGAGTTCTGAGATTTTCTTTTTCTTCCATATACGTAATTGAATTGCTGAAAAGGGGTCATGGAAACAGTGAGCAATAAATGCAGTTAATCAGTAACACTTTATGGTATCTTTGATAATTGCACATCAAATGAGTAGATAAATGTAAGTTGTGGTATACTTATGCACCAAAGATTAGGGGGAAATCAAATTACTATACCTAAGATCTTCCAGATTTTTTGTTAGAATTAGTAAACAAGTAAAAGCAATTTTGGACTAAAAACTGTAATTTGACTTGCAGCCATAGAAACTTAGTTTATTTTGGGGTTGTTTTTGTTTTGTACATACAAATTTCAGATTCTTGTTGTGGTGCTTTTTATGCCTTTTATCTCTATCTTGTTTCAGATCTTGAATCTTGAGAGCTCTGCTACACTATTTCAGCTTTATTATAGCTAATGCCAGATTAAACCAGCAAGTATCTGGGAAAACCTTGACCCATAAAGATTCTTTGTTGTTGTTTTGTTTGGGTTTTGTTTTGTGGTAGTGGTGGTTGCTTTTTTGGTTGTGTGGGGTGCTGGTATTTTGTTTTGTGTTTTTTTTGTTATGTAGTACTGAGTGTAAAGTTACTGTTGCTGCATTGTGACCGTGGAGGTGAAGGATAAGCCCTGCTTTGAGTTTAGTTTTCTTTTAACAAATGAAAAAAAAAAAATGTTTAATTTGTCACTAGAAAGTATTGCTGAAAATCTATCAAGTATGTATGCATGTGAAACATCCATTCTATCTATAATTCAGTAAAATAAGGCATTGCTGCTGTTGTGACTCAAGTGAGAGATGTAGTATACTTGGGGTTTTTCCTAAAAAAAATGTTGTCTAACATAGCTTTGCACAGTAATTTTGAACCAACACAGCTTAAAGTATTCCAAAGTTAAAGGGTCTTATTTTTCTCTTAAACTTCTGAACCTATTAGCTATGTTCACCTAAATTTAACAGGAAAATGATGACCTCAGACACACAAAGTATCTGTTAGTAATGTGATAATCTGAGCCCCCACTAAGAGAGGGCTGTGACCCCTGATTTTGTTTTGAGAAGCAGGAGCAACTGCCTGCGTAGGCGTTACACCCTTGCCTGCCCGTCACTCTGTGGGTAGCTCCGAACCATGTAGTGTCTTGTGCCACTTGCGAGGCCAACCTGGGTGGACCAGTGCTCAGGGGAAGGGAGGAGCAGGATGTAGTACATGGGGAAACATGAGGATCTGTGATAAAAAAAAAGATCAATAGGGAGGTACAGGAGACTTCAGTTGATAGGAAATCATGTTTCATTAGTTCTGTCATCTTTCTGTAGGTGCTTTCAGTTACAGAAAAGTGTTTCATGATTTTCTGGTAAAATTCTACACAATTAAAAATGTTGCTTCGTTTTTAAATGTCACTTCAAGTTTCCATATGATTTGAATAACAGATTCAGTGTAAAGCACAAGATTCTATTTTGATTCCAAAGTAAATTTTCTTTCCTTACTGTGGATATATTTTTAAAGCCTACTAGTGTATATAGCAAGGTGTGTTTATCCCCCCCACACCCCGGACTTAAAGTAAAATTTATTAGATGGTGAGTTTTTGGATATTCTGGTAGTTTTGGTTGTAACTGATATAACACTGTTCTGAAATGCTTCCAAGATATCTTTGAGTGAATTAAGGATGATGTCAGGAAAGTAACATTCATTTCTGTAATTTACTTTTCATAAAGTGTTGGTGGCCAGCAGTATACAGTAAAAATCTATTTGGTTACATAGAATATTCATAGTACCATATTAAATTATTTTAGAATCTTTTAATAGGCAGTAAAATTTATTATTATCTCTAGATGCTTCCTTAGATCTCAACTGTACATATGAGGGATTGAGGTAAAAAGTAAGTTCTTTAGAGTTTTCCCAAATCAAGTGTATCATACATGGTTTGGACGGAGAGGGAGATAAAATACATATGCTTAATCTAAGGCGAAGCTATTTTGTCTGTTATGTGTCAAGGTAAGGTGGTGAACTTCTGTGCCTTAGACTCAGACAGGACCATCCTGTTGTTCTCTTTGATTGCTGCTACTTGTAACTGAATGTCTGCCTGTATGTTTTTCCCCGCTTTACTTCAATCTACTTTACAACCTGCCCTAATCTTGATGCTGCTGAGTTATGTGGATCATCTTATACTGACCTTCTCGCCTCTCTCCTGGAAAGAGAGGATGTTTGTGATTGCAGCATAGGGTGAGGATTTTGACAGCTGGGATGTCCACTTCCAGATCTGCCGTAGTCTTTATTGTTGATCTAGGATGCTTTCTTTGACTCAGTTCCCGTCTGTTAATGGAGATGTTGATTTAAGGACAAGGAAACCCCAGTTAAGATACCCATAGCCTTGCTTCATGGTTGTGGAATGATCCTTCCAGTATCCTCCAGTTTTCCCTCACTGCAGCAACTTGGGGAGGAGCCAAGAGCAGAGAACACAGAGAACAGTTTGCTGCACAAATTGGAGGAAGGTAGTCTCTCAAACTATCCTTTGGCCTGCCCAGCCACCGGAAAATAAAGAGCATTTTGGCAGCTAGTCAACAAAAGCCAGAAGTGGTGAACAGAAGGCTGGGAGGCATGGTTAAAATCTGAATGTCAGCCAGAAAAGCTGGACTTAGGCAGTCCTGCAAATTATGAGGGCAGCCTTATTAATTGAACATTCTGGCCGGTGGAAAAGTAGCCTGAGGCTTAGCATCTTTATGGGTCAATACTTACCACTAAAGTGGGGAGACGCCCCTCCATGCCTCAAGCAAAGCTCACAATGTCAAAAATAAATCTTGGTAGCTGCATTTGCCACTTCAGCTGCATGTTTAGTGGGTTTGGGATCCTGTCTAATGTGAGTGGGCTAAAGTACTGAAATGGCTGGCCTCCCAAAAAGACTGAGACTACTATTTTTCTTGCTCCTTTTTTTCATTCATTAACAGAAGTATGATATTTATTGATACTGGAATAGTGTCCATTATGCTAATTATTTTTAAGCATTTATTAAAATAACCCCAAAATATAAAGAATGTTAAAGACGGCATAATGAAGAGAGATGTAAATAGTTACTTGGGATATCCTGGGTCTGTTTTTTATAACGTTACCTTCTTAAAGAGTGTAAGCTTATTTCTGCATTCCCTGGTTTTCAGGGTATTAAGTCATTACTGTGTTCGCATATGTTGTTGAAATATGTGAGTTCTATAATAACTGAACTATGTTTTTGGAAATTCAGTGCACTTCCAAGTCAAGGTGGGAGCACATTATTGCACATTTTCAGTAGCGTAGTTACTGGAGTCAATTAAGAATGAGGGGGATTTCGAATGCCTCTTTCTTTGCAGACCTTTAATCAGGACTAGGCACCTTCCTAAATAATACTCTATTTGTTATCAGTTATTGGTTTGAAGAGCTGTTGTAATACCAAACATTCAATGGTAGAAGGAAAAGGTGATGTCATTCAGTTTGAAATTTTGTATTTGCTACTTTATTTCTTGTACTACAGTTTTCACTTGTTTAATCCTTAATTTGATGTGTTAATCGTTAATGAATAGGATAAATCTAGTTCACTTGACTGAAACTCAAATCTAAATTTATTCTTTCAAGGATTTGATGATCTGAGAGAATAATCTGGTAACTTTCCCCTCTCTCCTCTCTGTTGCTATAGTAATCCTAAATTTGAACCTTGTTTCTGCAGACTTTTTTTTTTTTTTCCTCCTTCAAGTAAGTTTTGTAATATCTGTGCAGGGTGTTTTCAAATCAAAATATTGATGATATGGGTTTTGTTGTTGCCTTTTTTAAAAATTATTGTTTGGATGTAAGATCTGAGGTAAAGCTGAAATTAAGCAGCCTTAACTTGCCTTCTCTTCTAGCTCTAGGGAGACCTTGTGGCATTAATCTTTTTATTCATGTTTTAGGCATACATCATTTAGGGGGAAACCCAAGCAAACAAAGGCCCAACTAAAGCAAAAAAAAAAAAAAAAAAAAAAAAAGACCCAAACCTCTCTGAGTGTCATGAAAAGTTGTTAATAATGGTAATTATAGAAGTGAACATTCAAATAGGCCATAACTTAGTTTACAATCCAAATGTTCTTGCAGTTCCAGTTTTGCAGCAAAGTTCAGGGCTTATTTGATGAGGTGCTTTTAGCTACTTCAGGCGTGGTTGAACTTCTGATACAGCAATAAATGCAGATAATTACAGCAACTGTATAAAATATTTGTGCTCTTACCAAACTTTGATTTTTTTTTTTTTTTTAACAAAAAAGTGGAGATGCAAGACCTAACAAGGTTAATAGCAAATTGAAGAGGAGCATTAGGAGTAAGCAGAAGACCCGAAAAAAACTCATCACCTGCCTTTTCAAGAAGCATGGGGACAATGAAATAAAACTAAAAATAATTTAGATACATGTGAAAGACTACATGAAAAGTTTGCCTTAATTTTCAGATAAGACGGTTTTGAACACACACCCACTGACAAATAGGCCTTACTGAAGTGGGATTATAAAAATGATTTCCATAAAGATAAAGTCAAACTTACAGGCTGCAGGTCAGTGAGACTACATAATATTTACTCTGAAATTTTTGCTCCGTATGGGGACTCGGAGTGTCTTGGTCTGGGAAAACAAAGCATGAAAGAGGTTGCTCTTCATAAAAATATGAGTGAAACACCACAGGTGGGTAAAAAGAGCTTGTTAAGCTTGAGGTATGAGAACAAATGGGTATAAACTATCCAAGAATAAACCTAGTCTGGAAATTAGAAAAGGTGGTTCCTAAGCAACGGAGGCATAGAAGTCTGCAACAGCCTTCCCTTAGGACTAGTGGTATAAGACTGTCTTTAAGATGGAGCTGGTTAGCTTACATGGGAGGGGGGGGATATAACATGTAGTTTTCCACAGTACCTTGGGATTTGAACTCCGTGACCCAGAATACCCATTTGTTCCCATGAGTCCTGTCTTGTTAGTCAAATATGATACAGTAACTTGAGCAGATACTGTCCAGAGACTGGTCGGTACATAGGTGGCCTGTTTCTTGGGCAAATAGACGAGTTGCATTCTGAGGTATATAAAAGCTTATATGAAGGAGTAATAAATGTTAGACAAGTAGGAGGTTTTAAATACTTTTTTTATATAATATGCTACATTGTATCTTATGTAGTGGATATATATTATGTTTTACAGTAAGAAACCCCAAATCATTACAGAATAATTTAATATATTGAATAATGAGCCCTGTATTGTTTTCTAATCGTTCTGTCCTGTGTGATTGAAGGAAGCTGCCCACAACATGTGCACAGCTACATCATTGTCTTTATATTTCTCTGAGAATTCTCCTTTGAGCTGTTTAAAAAAAAAAAAAAATTATGCAAGCTGAAGGGTTGATGTGGTGAAAACCCTGTATACCATGTTGCTATGTATTGCCCTGTTGTTCCTGTGTATGGTCATAAATCTCTGTCCATCTAACAAGCTTGGTATATAATTTTTTGAGGAAGCAGTGTGGTTGTGTTTGCATTAATGAGAGACACTCCTGTATCTCTGCATCATAGAAGATCGGTGGTTTTAAAGGACAGTTGACAAAGCAAAGGGTTCTACTGCCTTCTCCCTGACAGAAAGACACTAACTGGCAAATTGAGGAATTAATGTTGCCTGAGGTTACAATATTTTCCTAATTTATTCAATTGTTATGTCATGTTAAATCATGCTTTAATAAAAAGTATTTCAGACCCAGGAGGGAACTTGTAAATGCTTGTTTGTGCAATTGTTTCATCTATATCAGTAGTGTATGTTACTGGATAAGTTTTTTATATGAACAGCAACAGAGGCAGAATTACAGTATCTGCTATATAATTTCCTCATTCTCTAGTTTTGCCTTACTCTTTCTGAATGTTCGTCTAGAAAACTTCATTTTTGGAAGGAAGTTCAAGCATGGAAAGTAGTTTGGTTAGGACAGGATAGATATTTAATGATGTTTGAAAGGTTCCTTCCTGACTGTGCTTAATGTGTATTATTGACTTCCTTTCAGCTGTTAGTTGAATTTCCTGTTGATTTTGGGTATAAATAATTGCCAAAGCAGTGTCTGGCCCTATCTGTGTGCTTGTATTCACACATAATGTTTAATATGAATGATAAATACATGGGCATAACATCCATAACTTAAATGGCAGTTTGTACATGTTTAAGTGTTAATGTTAGCTAAGTTACATCCCAAAGTGGAATTTTTGGGGAAAAGTCCTTGAAGGATATAATTTGAAAAGCTGATAAAGATTAATTAATACTTTAGAGCTTGTGGAAGTGTTGATCATTAATTTAATATTGACTAAATTGTATTTAATCTGCTTTATTATTTAGATATTCTATCTTGTCATTTACGGTTAAATATGTGATAACTTGAGATAGTCTTGTGTAATAAAAGGGGGGAAAAATCCAATTTAAGTCTCAAACTGTTTGTCAGTGGTCCTCAAAGAGTGGATGACTTAGCAGATGTCATCTTGAAGCTCTTGCAGTGAGAATATATTGAAGAATACTGGCATTTTGAAAGAACGCATGGGCAGTAAGAAAATTGTAAAAGTTTATTATAGTGACTTTTTATTCTTAAAGTATGTTTTTCAACTAGACCATATAGGATTTTTAATGTTATTTTTTGTGTTACAATGTTATTGCCTTGGAGTGATAGAAATACTAGAAATAATTACTGAAAAGCCAAGCTTCCCCCCCACCCCCCAATTTGCTTTATGAATATTACACTGGAAGCTCATCAGGTTTCCCTTTCTGGTGAACCAGATAATTTTTTAATCAAAAATATTATATTAAAAGTTGGAGAGAAAAAAACCTTTGTCTTTAATGCATTTTAAGATATATTATTCTTAATTCATTTACCTTCAAAAATCGAAGCTGAGTATTGCTTAGTTGTCTTAAATTGAAATAATCTTTTATTGTGTGGTCTAGAATGGCATCCTCTGCAGATGTGTCCTGTGCTGTAGTTAGTTCTGAAAGTGATACAGTTAAAGTTGGAATGATTTATATTTTCAGCAGCATATTCAGATCTGGCATTTTGGTATTTTATTTCACATGAGAGCCATGTCTGTTAACATTTTTTTAAATATTGTGTTGTATGAACTGATGATGCTTTTTTAAGTATTCTTAGAGGTATATTTTTCATGTTGGCACTGCTTCATAAACACTGCACTTTGCTAGTATAAAATCTGAACTGTCTTACAAAGTGAAGATCCATGTTGACATGCAGTTGATCTTTGGAGGATAAATCAGAAAGACGTTAAACACACACACGCTCTCCCCACACCCCCCAAAGAAGAGTGAGGGTATATCCTTTCTAAGACTCGCTGGATTAGATTAGTTTCCCCGTGAAGTGTTACGGACTAGTTGATGGAGACAGTGGCATCTGCACAGAGCAAATTTTCAACAGGGAGATATAGCACAATGACTAGATAATGGGCTGCCCAGATTTTGTTAGCATTCATTTCTTCCTATATTATTAGAAATCTAGAAAACTGAAATGAATTAAGTTTGAGATAAGTGTTGTATAGGTTGCTTGAGACTGGAGGAGAGCAAGCAACTTGATAACACAGAGAAAGATGAGGGATAAGGTTGATAACAGACTCATAAATAAGTTTAATCTAGTGAGATATATTGCTATTGTGTGTCATTGAACATCTTCATAAAACCATCTGATTTTTAGTGATGCTCAGAGGTTCATGAGATTAAAGGGGGGGGGGAGCAAGATCCTGTGCAGTTGTTAGCTAATAGTTCTTTGAAATTCTATAGTAAGATCTGAAACTAGTAGGAAAGAAAATAGCGGTCAACTAAGAGGCAGGAGAGAAAGCTGCAGTTGTTTTAGTTTAGAGAAGACAGGTAAGAAAACTAAATTGAAGTAGAATAGAAAAATAAATTGATACTGTAAGGTCAGAAACAGTTTTAAAAAATCTGGATTACATTACACAGAGGATTTCACTAGGATTTTTTACACATAGTATGTTTAAAACAGACTTTGTAAAAAGTCACGCTCTATAGTAGCCTATGGGACTTACTGTTATGAGGTATTGTTATGGTCAAGAGTTTAGCACAGTGCAAAGGAGCATTACGCATTCTGTATCAGTTGTACAAGGAATGTTGAAATGTATGTAATTTTTTTCATGGTGTAAAGCATAAATCAATAAACCACTGCAAATAACTGTGTGTGCGTTATACTGTTCTTAAAACTGCATACCAGCCATGGTTAATCAGGATATTTGAAGAGTTAAACCACTAGTTTGACTGAGTTTGGCAATTCTTCACTTTTAGACAAAGTTTTGGCATTTGCTTGTAAAACCCCAAATGATTTTTACTCTGGCAGCTACAGAAACTCTTTCTATACAAAGGAGAATGCTACAGAATCTCTTCATTATGAAATAAGGGCAGTTGACTAAATATGCATCAGGCTTAATATTTGAGCATTAGAATTGCCAGACTTTTGGTGGTGGTTTTTTGTTTGTTTGTTTGTTTGTTTTTTTAAAAAAAAAAAGCCTGAAGCTACTAATTTCAGGCGCAAAAGAGAGCCAGATGAAGTTGAATGGCCTATATAGACGACACGTGCCTTGTGTGGGGACTTCTCAGAGACACATGATAGAATTTTAGTGTCTGGATGTGCATAGAAAGGTAATGTTTTAATGTTAAAAATGGGATAGTAAATGTTAAAGTACATTTTTGTAGGATTTCTGTTGGATTTCATAAGCTTCATTGGATGCTTTGTTACTGAACAACAAAGTGGGAATTGCTTGTGGCCTAATATGCTTTTAAGTATGGAGGCAGGTTAGATCCTATTAAAATCCCTTATGGTCAGGAGCTTCTGTTGAACAGATCCGATTGCAGGTTCGGATGGCGGGGGGGGGGGGGGGCTTGTTTACAAATTACCTACCTCCTGCTCTTTTACCCAGCTCACAGCATGACCACACAAACGGCTGTGCAGGCTCGGCAATGTAGCAGGCGCCATGTGGGAATAACTGTCAAGGAAGACTTTGAAAATAACACTGTGCTGCTGAGAAAGCACAGTATACTTACAGAATATGGAAACAAAGGCTTCAAGAGTAGATGTTTCTACGTAAAAAGTAATACTGTTGTAAAAACAAATACCACAGTACAGCTCCAGTGCAAGTGATTATTGTTTTCATTTTGCACAGTTGTTTTGCACATCTCCTTGGAGAGCTGCTTACCAACTTCTAAGGTTTTGTTGAGATCAGTTGGACTTTGCAGGGGCAGAAACTGCTGGCATGTATCCGACTGCATGCTGTTTGGGAAATCACTGTAAAAGCTGGGTTTAGAATTCTGGCTTTGAATACTATGTGCATGTCATTGTGCTTTGCAATTTCTGATGCCAGTAGCCTTTCAATGAACTTGAAAGAACTGTACATACGTATTTCAGCAATAAATTAGTGGCAGTAGGGTTTCTAGAAAGAGTTCATTTTGTAAGTTGAGTCAGGAATAAAAGTACTTTGACAGTGCTGTGTGGATTATTCAGGATCCTGTCTGACTCCATCTGACTTGACACAACTGTGTGTCCCTGATGTTCATTATTTTAACTTAAATTTCTGTTTCTGGGATTAGAAATCCGATGCTGGCTATTAGTGATTTTTAGAGCATGGTAGGGAAATTTCGGTTACTACTAGACGAACATAAGAAGGTGTATGGTGTTTTTACAAGTTTTCTAGCTAGTGGTAGTGTTGGAAGATGGAGGACATTTTGTCCGTGGATATGAGAGTCACTTGGACAGGAATCCAAGTAAAAATAATAAAGACATAGTGGAGTTGGTTTTAGACAACCAATGGTAAGACAGATGTGTAGGAACATTGGTTTTTTTACGATTAATCTTTGAATGTTTGTCAGCTGAAATAATCCTTGCCTAAAGATGTTGGTCTTTATGGATGGAAAGGGTTCAGTTTAATCTGAAAGCATGGGGATGTATAGAAAAGGACCCTTTCATGTTTTACATTGGGACTTGAACTCAGTGAGTGCAGAATGCCCAGAAGCATGATTTCAGTTTTGTTCTTCTGTTTTTAATAATGGTTCTAGTTTAGTTTTGTAAAACATTATAGCTGTGCAAAACTGTTGGGACCTTCAGGTACTCTGGCTGTTCACGGCAGATGTGCTCTTCTGTCTTTACCTTATATTTGGCACTGAACCTTGAGAGAGGACTTGTGTGCTTTGGTTCTTTCAAAGCTGTATGTGTGGAAGA
>KL266502.1:14192-24212 GCA_000699545.1 Podiceps cristatus
TGGATGGCTGGAACCAGACCCAGAATGTAAATGCAGCCAGCTTGGCCCCATCAGCGAAGGCAGCCTTTAGGGCCTACGTTGTACCAGCAGAGCACGAGTTGTTCTGGCAGCTAACTAGACTGTGGTGTGTGAGGCTCTAACTCAATTCTAGTAATTGAGCAAGGATCAGGCTTGGGACAGTCTGTGTCCTCCTGCAATGCAAACAGAATCTTTATACCATGGTTTGTGCACACCCTTCCATGTTTTGTGTGTCCTCCTTTATTCTGTTGAATCTTTAATCTTCAGATGGTTATATTGTTCAACTGGAATGATCCTAGTTAAGAAATTAAGAAATAGGCCTAGTAAAAATGGTGAGAGTGGGCATGATTCCTGAAATGTTGAAGTCGAGGCTGCTGTAGACAGTTGTGTTTGTGATTCTGAAAGTAACTTCACTAAAATGGCCATTAAACACTGTGTTCATGTGGTTTTACAGCAACTGGAGAAACTGGACTAATGTATTTCTTCCCAAATGTAATTCTGGAGCACTGTAGAGCAAAGTAACTAACATATTTTTGCCCCTGTCAGGTGGAAACAATGAGAATCTCCCCTGGAGGATAAGTCCTGGGTTTGCATAATGTTAATTTATTAACATTATAGCCATATTCAGTTGTGCAATACTTGCCTGACAAGGGAGACAGCATGATCAGGAAGATGGTTTTCTCATGGTGTTTTATCTGTTGCAGCGTGGGTGTGCTTGACCCCTGAGGTTTACCCAGAAGTAGGAAACATGACTGCATAATTTTGGGGTGGGGAGTACATTCACACTCCTGGAGAAAAGAAAACCAGAAATTAGTTACTCCTAAAACAGAGTTCATGGGGGTTTCTTGATACACTGTTTCCCAACATGGAACAAACAACAGTCTAATACAGGAAAATGAGTTCCAGTAATACTTTTATCCATAGTGTATATGTCTTTATCTGTAGATTAAGTTGTGAAGAGCGTTGTGAGAGATGGAAAAGAGAATGCTCTAGGATTTGGGACCTATGTGATGGGATGAACTTTTACTGTCACTTTTAAGACTTCTATGAAGATGGTGTTAATATCCTTATAAAGGTCGTGTATTTTAAACACTGTTCAGAAATTTTCAATGTAGGGTGTATGAAGGATGGTATAAACCATCCTTTGTCTTCATAATTTTTCATCTACCCGAAGAACTTACAAATGCCCGATTAACCACCATGTAAAGGTGTTTTTTGAATTTGCATAAGCCTGGCTGTTAGCTGTTTAATTTGGAAACAGGATGATGATATATATGTGAGGCTCATATTTCAAAGACGTTTTCCTGTGCAAGTGCAGTATAAAATTTCACATGGAAGGTTTATGTCAAAATTAATACTTAGGCTTGCATTATCCAATGACATTTGTTTCCTCCTGCATACAGGCTTTTAAAACTCTGTCCAGTTCTACTGTGTCAAAAGACTAAATTGGTCTTATAATTTATGCAGGTTTCTGTCCTTCCCTCTCTTCCCCCTCCATCAAAACTGGGAAGTGCTATAAAAGAACTGGAGGGTACCACCTAGAAAAGCCTCAGCTGAACATGAATGAGAAATTCATGAAAAATTCAACATCTCTACTGCCTTCATCAGCCTGATTCAAGCCTACTTGAAATCTCCAATCTTCATATTAGCCTCTGTCTTATTCATGTACTTTGATTCACTCTCTTCCAGCTCAAACTAGTTACACACCCATGAACATTTGTGCTGCTACATATCAAACTTGGTGGTTTCAGCATAATGCCTGCACGTTCTCTAATCACTGTGGCCGTTTGAGTTACTTGGATTCTCTGCCAGAAAATAATGGCTGAATTCATGCATCTAGTCATGAATATTCAGGTCAGTTTCATCTCAAAAATCTCAACCAACCAGTCTCATAATAATGCAGGAGCTTTTCTTGTGGGTCATTTGCTGTAGGATATCCAAAGTTATAGGTATATTAATCATGAATTCATCCAGAAACAGTGAGTTCACCTTGTGACTGTTGCCAAGTGGTGGCACACTCTGTTACTTAGGCCTCTTCATCCTTCTTTCTGTGATTTCATAATCTTTGGAGCAGCTACGCTAGTTGCTTATAATGTTCTTAACACTTCCTGAAAAGCATAAAGGAATTAATGTAATTCTTCAATTTTATTATTGAGGTTTATTAAATAATTTTGAGTAGCAACAAATTCTACTAGAGTGTACTTAAGGTTTAAGATGTCATTGCCTAACAAATCCACCAACAAAAATGGGATATTATATTAAAAAGACAGTTTTAATGTACCTCTGATTTAGATAAAAATTTAATAATGAGAGGTAAGCTCTTTTTTTAAAAAAAAAATAGAAGGGGGATGTATGTCAGATTCTCTGAAAACTAATTATCACTGTTGATGGATAGGCAAATTAGATTTTTTTTTTTCTCCTTCAAGGCCCTGTACTGCAGATCAGGAGCTCGGAACAGCACAGGAGTAGTTAATGAATGAGATGTCTTAGCATAAGAAAAATAGATATCATTTAGTACAAGCTAATGTTAGTGACACCTTTCCTTATTGTAATACGTAAGGAACATATTAACACTTTATTTCAGCCTGGAAAGCAAAACTGATGTGCTTAGCACTTTTAGTTTGCCCTTGCTTCAATAAGAATATACTGTCTCCAAATCAGGAGGTGTAAGGGCTTAGGTAAGAGCTGTTATTAAACTTTAATAATTTCTGGTGAATGAAGAAGTTGAACTAGAGTATTTAGATTTTGCAGTCCTTTTGTAGAACTCTTTTAGAAATCCTGAAGCTCTGTTTACACAATCAAAGTAAACTTTAAAGCAGAATCTGATCATTTGTGTGCTTGATTTTTAGAATTTCAGTTTTAGTAGACTTCCCTGATTAAAACAAAACAAAACAAACAGCTTCTCTGTTTACTTATTTAACTCCCATAAGTCTAGTCTCCACATTTAGATGTCTTGTGGTTGAAAGCCCTATAGAATCTTTTCCTACTTCCCTCTTTTAAGTATTCCAGTTTCAGCCTGTTAATGAACAGTAATAGTAAATGGAAAATTTTTCTTTAGGTATGGTCTTTTCCATACTAGAGGCAAGACTAAGAAGCCGTGCCTGGGTGTCGTTGTTCATACATGCCCTTAGGCAATTTGGAGGGATTGTGGGCATGCCATCTTCACTCTTGCTGAGCTGTGGGGTTCCTATACTCAGACTGTAAAGTGTGGAGTTGTCCTTTACAGTTTGTCTTAGTTTCTGTGACTGACTTTAGTTTTTAATGTAATTGCATGGACAATGTTAGAGCAAATTTAAATGCATTGTATTCCAAAGGTTCAAATGACCCGATCTTCATTTTGTTGTATCAGATAAGTTTAAGGGTTTATCCAAGGAAATTTTCAGTTTCAGAGGGCACTACCCAAATGAGTAAGTCAGCAGATTCCCTTGTTCTAGGATGAGGGATGTTTTCAGACTTTAACTAACTTAAAAAAAAAAAGAACAAAAAAAACCAACAACCAAACCCATATAATAGCACCCCTGCTTGCAAAAAGTGAAATCCTAGCTGTAACAAGTCTAGGGCAGTGTTTTCACTGTCTGTATAATTGAGGGAAGAAGTCTCTAACTACTTTCTTTTCCCTCATAAATAAGTAAAAATACAAAATGTCAGCCAGCTATTCTGGAATAAGTTATTTTTGCAGAATAGCTCAAACATTGTTCTGTTCATTGCCAACACATTTCAGAAATCTCATCCCTTGCTATTCAGTCTACATGAAAATAACTGGATCCTAGCCAAAATAGGGCCACTTTGCCTGTGCACTCCTGCATTTCAGTTGATCCTTTATGCATCATAATACTAATATTCTAGATGTGAATACTTAAAGTGCAAGGTCTTGCACATGGGTCGGGGCAAGCACAAATAGAGGTGGGCAGAGAATGGATTGAGAGGCAGCCCTGAGGAGGACTTAGGGGTGTTGGTGACTGAGAGGCTCAACATGAGCCTGGCAATGTGCGCTTGTACCCCAAGTGCCAACCATATCCTGGGCTGCATCCAAAGAAGTGTGACCAGCAGGTCAAGAGAGATGATTCTGCCCCTCTGCTCTGCTCTGGTGAGACCCCACCTGCAGTGCTGCCTCCAGCTCTGGGGCCCCCAACACAAGAAGGACATGGACCTGTTGGATCGAGTCTAGAGGAGGCCACAAAGATGATCAGAGGGCTGGAGCACCTCTTCTACGAGGACAGGCTGAGAGAGTTGGGCTTGTTCAGCCTGGAGAAGAGAAGGCTCTGAGGAGACCTTACTGCAGCCTTCTGGTACCTCAAGAAGGCCTCCAAGAAATCTGGAGAGGGACTTTTGACAAGGGCATGTAGGGATAGGACGAGGGAATGGGTTCAAACTGGAAGAGGGTAGATTTAGATGAGATATAAGGAAGAAATTCTTCCCTCTGAGGGTGGTGAGGCGCTGGCACAGGCTGCCCAGAGCAGCTGTGGATGCCCCATTCCCTGGCAGTGTTCAAGGCCAGGCTGGATGGGGCTTTGAGCAACCTGGTGTAGTGGGAGCTTTGGACACCCTGTTGTAGGGGGGGTGGTCCCTGCCCATGGCGGGGGGGTTGGAACTAGATAATCTTGAAGGTCCCTTTCAACTCAAGCCATTCTATGATTCTATGAAAGTTATTGAAATTACTTGCATTTTTAAAGTATCAGGGAAGTATCCATGTTCCTGTTCAAAAATGAGTTTTAATTTATTCTGTCATTTGTAGGAGCCTTTGTTATTCCCAGCACTTTTTGAAAACATAGGTTCTGAGTGGCTTCAACAGTGGTGAACACTAAAGATAATTTAAATTTTAAACATAAGTTTTTAGGATTTTTATATCTGTGATTGCATTGGGTATGTGGGTGGGGTCTTTTTGCTTGTTTCTCTGTTTTGTCCCAGATGCTGATCTGGTATAACCTTTTTGAAACCCCTAAGAAACATTTTAATAAAGGTAGATTTTCACGTCTAATTTTAGAATGTCCACTGTCCTTTATTTAAAAAAAGAAGAGTAGCACTGGATAGGTAGTACCATCAGAAAAAATTACTCATAAAACCTTATAGGAAAAGCAAAACAAAGCTGTTGTAGCCATACTGCGTAGTGGAGAGGCCTTGTTAATTTTGTGTGTTTTGCTGAACCTTGATGTGAAAAGAAGATTTTGAGGGAAGAAAACTTTTTTCTTCTTGTCTTTGCACCTAGAGTGTGTGTGTGACTTTCCTTTAGACAACTTCCAACTTGTACTGTGTCCTGCATTCAAATGAACTCTGGAGTCTGTTGTCTTCTGGTAAAGCTGCTTATGAACTCCACGGTTCTCCTGCGGCACTACAGCCTCTCCACTGCTGTGGGGAAGACCCTGTGCTGTGTGCTCTTCCTCTTGACCTGCTGTGTCAGAAATAATCCTAAGTTTACGATGGACAGTGGTAAAACCTTGTCCTCGATCTTAGGTCCTTCCCTGGATCTCATTTCTGTCTAAAGCCACGGGTGCAGCCATTGCGCCTCTCCCTGAACTTGCTGTGCGGCAGCAGTAGACTCTTCTCGGGTAAGTGCCACCTCTATGTAATGTAAGCAGATGGTTTTCCTTCTGGCAGACTGTGTGGAGTATAGTGCTAAGCAGTTTGTGGACTTCCATGACTTTGTGTGTTGTTTCCTAGGAAAATTCTGATTTCAAATGCATGTATGTGAAAATCATGGATTTTTTTTTTTTTTTTACCTAATTTATTACATTGGCCAATTAAACATCTAATTTTGCTTTGGTCAGTTTTGGTTCTTTCTTTGAGAAACTGATATGTGCACTTGTGTTTTCCACAAATCCAGTGCTGGGAATTCAAAGTCTAGCATCTTTTATAACTTCAGTTTGAGGCCAGTTTTCATTTTTGGGTCAGACATGCTGATCAGTTTGTCTCAAGCTTTCTAAATACTTCTTGGATAAAGCTGGGGCCCTGCCCTTGGAAAGCCGATGCTCTGATTTGACCTGTGCTCAAAAATCTGAGGGCACTGGCTTATTGGCGTGTTTGGCATGAGGCTTGGGAAGTGCATGTGGGTTCACAGAAACCTAAAAATAAGCAGTATTTGGGTTAAACCACTTTGTTTATATGTACTCATGACCCTGATGGCAACAATAAGTGTACACTTATTTTCTGGTACTGGTACCATCCATTAATATTAATAGTGGAAAAAATACTTGAATTTTACATTGCCTTAGCCTTAGATACCTTCTGCACAATTAGAGGGTGAAAATGAAAATTAGTGACTTGACTCGTGTAGTGCTGAGTGGCGTGTGTAGCTGAGTCTGTGTGACATCAGTGATGAAATTTAATGTAGCGTTAAAGCAGGCTGGAAAAAATACTTGCCACCAGTGTTTTCTGTTCAACAAATTTTATAGTTTCAGTAAGGCATAGAGAGACCACCTCTCTAGTGCAACCCTTTTTATTCTACAGGCTGTTAAACTTCACTTAAAGAAACAAACAAACCAAAACTTAACCCCCAAACAAACAGAAAAAAACAAACATACAAACAAGCAGAAAAACCCCACAAAAAAACCCCCAACTGAACAAACCCCCCCCCCAAAAAAAACAAACAAGGAAAAAAGTCCCCACAAAACAAAACCCACAACCCAAACAAAACCCCAAACAAAACAAACCCCACAGAACTTACAGTTCAGTTTCAGTGGACTAATCTGCTGAGTGCATTGAAGCAGCCAGTGAGACAAACTAAGGTGTTGGGGAATGTTTGTAGTTTCTGTCACTGAAATTTCTCAGGTAAGGTATGCCTGCATGATTTGGATTGGAGATTTGCGCTTCATGCTCCAGAAGGTCATTAAAAAATAGCAAGAGGTATCCTACCTGATCTGAGGGAATTTGTCCTAATTGCAAGTCTGATCAGTTTGACCTGAGTGCAGGAGGATTAAGAAGGATTTTTGGTACTGTCTCTGAGTACTTGTGCTTTCTGTCTGTCATTCAGTCTCCAGCTGTCACCAACCTACCAGCAGAGAAAGGTGCTATTTAAAAAAAAAAAAAAAAAAAAAAAGTGCTAGAATACTGGAAGTGCTTTGGAAGCTACAAATAACATGAGCATATTGTGCATGTGGGAACTTATTTTTTCCAAAGCCGAAGAAGGAAGGGCAGGTTCAGAGATTTCAGGAGCAGATGGGACTGATCTCAGTGCAGACAGATAGTAGAAGGTATTCTGGAAGTTGGATTAAAACTTGTGTTTTATAAAGATTTTCAAAGCAAAGTTATTGACTATTTTGTGTATATGATTAGGAAACTTTAATCTCTAATCGAGGACAAATATGCCTGTTTACTCCCAAGTGTTAAATCTCTCCATACTTTTGTTAGCAGGACTGAAAGGTTCTGTCACCTCCACGACTCCTTAACCTTTCTGGCTAACAAATAGGTCAAGCTGCTAATCCCTACACATTAGTCTTCTCTCTGGATCGCTTTTGTAGCCCTTCCTTGAATTGTTATATTTCATGTCTTTTTTAAAAGTGTGTACATGAGAACCAGAAATAATATTCTACTAGTGGTGGTTTGGTTTGTTTCTTCCAAAGTTAGGGAACGTAATTTTGCTACTTGATATTCTTTATTTTATTTTACACTTACAGTAGACTACCTGTCTGCAACATAATCTTTACAATTCCTACATAGTAATCTATGACAGCTCTTAAATTCAGTTCTAATCTTACCTTTTCACCACTGAGTCATTCTGGCTTATTTTTTGTCTCCAGTTGTACTACTTTGCATTAGCTGTTTTAAATTGAATTTTGTGTTATTACACTATTAATTATGTAATTCTCTGTTTTTTACTTGAGGAGCTTCTTCGAATTGGAATTTAGGTTTCTGAAATAAAATAATTGCAGACAAATCAACTTCTTTGGTATTCAGCAGATTTTTTTATTTGGCAGTATAATTACAAAGACT
This sequence comes from Podiceps cristatus, assembly GCA_000699545.1. Taxonomy (NCBI): domain Eukaryota; kingdom Metazoa; phylum Chordata; class Aves; order Podicipediformes; family Podicipedidae; genus Podiceps; species Podiceps cristatus. The sequence continues at coordinate 22,137 of KL266502.1, forward strand.
TATTCTGGGGGCTCTTTAAGTCCAGGTTCAAGGTGTAGCAAATTCAGTTTCAGTCTCAAGGTTGGAGCAACTTCATAAAATAAATTTATCTGAAAATCATGATACTGCTCTGAACCATAACACTGAAGCCCATGTATTTCATTAAATTGTAAGGCATTATTTTGGGGGCTAAATAGACACTAAAGTAGTGAAAAGTGTCTCTACTGCCATTATCACCTGTGACCATTAGTGCTCCTCTGGTAAGAGGCAGTGGAAGAATGTATGATAGTTTGCAGAATTCATACTTTCACATTGTGCCTGGAAAAATGCAAAAGACACTAGTGAAATTCCTCTTTTTTCATTTGCATGCAAATTTTCTGATGCATTTATGAAATTCTTAGGGTTACAGAAGAAAAGCTTAAGGTGTCTGGTTTAAGATACTTATGTAGAGAGTTCTTCTGTTATATGAACAGTATGACATCTTATGTTATAATTTCTGCTGTCACTGTCCTTAATCTTTCATGACTTTATGCACTGAACATTTCCAGAAATGCTATATGAGAAGCACATGGAGCAAATAAGATTAAGTTACTGAGTCAAAGTAAAAACAAGATAATTTTGATGTTCAGTTAATAAGTTGGTTTGAAACTGTTAGTCTTCAGCAAATTCTTGGAAGCTAAAAATGGCCGGTTTGTTGTGTACACTGCTTAGCAGGAAGACCGGAGAAGGAAATGATCTAAAGAGGCAAAGGGAAGTTAAAGGCTAGGACTGGAAAGAACCTGGGAGACAGGAGTTAACAGTTTCAAGAGTCATTCCCTTTATAATCTTATTCCTAGTCCTGGTTTTAGATTGGGATTTCTTCCCCTTTTTTAATTAGCTTGGAATGAGATGTTTGTTGGAAATTTCATCTTTCTAACATAAATTAAGAAATGTTAGAGGGTTTAACATTAAAATGGTATCTTCCAGCGTGGCCAGTGCCAGTTGCTGAGGGGAGAGGTAGCAAAGTATGCTGCCCTGTTCCTCCTGTGCGTCATTCCCAGCTTCCTGCGGAGTCTGATCTCTGGGATACAATGCTTTTCCAGGTCAGGGAGAGAAGGTGAATGATTACTGTTTCCAAAAGTTTGATACTCTTGGTCTTTAAAGTCTTTGTTAAAAGGAGGGAAGTTACTGTTCTGTATCTTACCTTCTAGTGCAGTCTTAATGTTGGCTTCTCCCCTCTTCTGTTTGCAAGGACTGAATTATGTATTCTGAGCCAGATATATTGAAACTTCCACAGAATTTAGGCAGCTATATTTGAACAATATTCCAGCTGAATCTGGCCAGCTAAATTCCGTCTTAAATTTTAGATGGGTTTGTGCTACATAGATCATAGAACACAGAGCAGCCCGGGCTGGAAGGTATTTCAAGAGATCATCTGGGCCAACCTGTGGCGGGAAAGGGAGCCTAGATGAGATTAACACCCTGCACACTCACATCTTGAAAACCTCCAGTTGATGGGGACTCCATCATGTCCCTGGGGAGGTTTGTTCTAGTGATTGTTCTCAATGTAAAAAATTTCTTATATCAAGATGAAACTTCTCCTTGTGCAGCTTGTACCTGTTGCCCCTTGTCTTCTCCATGTGGCTCCTTATGAAGAAAGAAGAAAGCCTGCATCCTGGAAAACTGTGATGAGGTTGCCCAGAGCCTTCTCTTCTCCAGGGACAAAGGACCTGACTCCCTAAGCTGTTCCTCATAGGGCAGGTTTTCCAGACTTTGATCATCTTCATGGCCCTCCTTTGGACCCTCTCCAGTCTGTCTGTGTCTTTTCTGGAATTGTGGGGACCAGAACTGGACACAGTACTCCAGGTGTGGCCTGACAAGCGCCTGGTAGAGTGAGATGATCCCGTCTCTTCCTCTGCTAGTAACGCCCCTGCGGGCGCAGCCCAGGATCCAATTTGCCTTCGTAGCTGCAGCAGCGCACGGCCGACCCCTGGTCAGCATGTTGTCCGCCTGGACCCCGGGTCCCTTTCAGCAAGGCTGCTCCCCACCCACCCCCCCACATTCCAGTCTGCACTGGCTCTGTGGTTGTGGCGTCCCTGGTGCGGGACCTTCGCTTGT
>KL266502.1:24253-66814 GCA_000699545.1 Podiceps cristatus
CCTGCCCAGGTCTCTCTGTAAGATGGCTCTGCCTTCTGACGTGCCCATCTCACCCACCCTGTTTGGAGTCATCAGCAAACTTGGTGATGGTGCTCTCAATCCCATCGTCCAGATCATTTAGGAATACGTTGAACAGTGTGAGGCCCAGTATTGATCCCTGGGGGGACCCCACTTGTGACAGGCTGTCGGCATGGGTAAAAACCATTCATCACCACCCTGCGAGTGCAGCCTGGGAGCCAGTTTCTTCCCCATCTCACAGACCAACTATCCAATCTGTATCTTGCCAGTTTGTCCAGGAGAAGCCTTTGGGAAACAGTGTCAAATGTTTTGGTGAAGTCCAGGTAAACAGTATCTACTGTTCTCCTTACCTTGACAGAAAATGTTATTTTGTTGTGGGAGCTGATGGGGCTGGTCTGGGATGATCTGTCTCTGGTAAATCCTTGCTGGCTTTTCCCTATCACCTGCTTCATTTGGCTTCTGTAAAGCTAGACAACAATTATGTTATTTTACAACCTGATGTAGTTATGGCTGTGCTTTACCTGTGGTTCCTTAAATGTTCTCTTAACGCAGCAGCCTAGAAAACCTGATTATTATCAGGTTACCAAAAGTACTTTTTGAAGTTTTGTTTCTTAAGATATATATTTTCCAAGCTGGCCTACAGCAACTGCTGTTTCATTAGTTCTGTTACATAGATTCTTGCCCTTCATAAGTAGATGGAATTTTAGGTCTAATTTGAAGCAAGTTTCTGGCTTTATTCTTTGTTCTTAATAATTTTAAGATTTTTTTTTTTAATGTAAGTATTGGAAATAATGTGATAGGAAATGTTGATGACTACTGTCAGTAAGCAAGTAGTAGTGTTTTAAAAACTGATATAAATGTTCACTTTATTGGGGCCTCAAGTTTGCATAAATTAATTTTTGTCAGTTCTGTAATGTAAACTTGTGATCACTCACAGCCCACTGTGCTAGGCTTCTGATTTTAGTGTTTTGGATAAGATGGAAATAGGAAGTAATTGCTGACAAAGTAGATACGTTGCAAGTAAGTTTTTGTGACTTGGTTTGGTTTTTTTTCCCTCTTTCCTCTAACAAAGCTTGTTTCTTGAACTACTGTTAGATATGAAGGCATGATATTACAGATATAAAATGCAATACTTCTGGTCAGATAAACATTCTGTTGGATTTTTTAGAGTCCAGTGTTTAACTTGCAGCATCTCTGTTAATAAGCAAGATGATGGTGCCTGCATTCAGTACAAATTAAATAACTGTTCTTGTTCGTGAAATAATCTCTTCCTGTTTGCAAACAAAGAGCAGAGGAAATTTTGAAGATGCATGAGCTAGGAACACTTGCTAAAAAAGAACATAATTGTTCGTGATGTTAAGTACGTTGTCTAGTAAGTAGTACAGTCATGATGTACTTTCTTTGTTCTTAGACTTCCTAAGATAGTGCCAACTTTTCTTTTTAAAAGTTCAGTAGGAAACATTTGAAATGGCAAGAACAAATCCAGTGTCATTGGTGCCAAAATATTCTTACTGAAAATTACGGAAATGACAGTACAAATCATAAATAATTCCCCTATTACAAAGTTATATTAACTTTTTAAGGAGCAAGTTTGGCAAATGTTGTTCTGAAGTCAAGGAAAATTAGGGAAAAAAATACAGAAAGTACCAGAATATTGAGTGAAGTGGTGACAGTGCAGATTTATAAACAGTTTGGGTTTGGTTTTTTTGTTTTGTTTTTTCCAGATACCAGGTGATAATGAAACCATATTTTCTGTAGATGGATGTTCTGCTTTCTCGCCATCTCCCCACCAACTTGGTTTTCATGTCTGTCCCCAATGGCTCAGTTACCTCTTGGGTTACTTGCTGCCCGTAGTGCTGCTCCACTCCAGTGCTGCCTGGCTCTTCCTCCCTCCTCTCTCCTCATCACTCCTCTGTGCAGTAATTTCAGCTCTGGCTTTCCACAGTCCCCCTGACTCCCTTCCCTGGGCCATAAAACTACTGTCTTTTATTCTTTCCCTGTCCTTTTGTGTTTGCACTGAAATAGAGCTCCCTTCCCCCATCTGCCAGCATGCTGCCTGACATGTCACTTACGTGATAGGTAACTTTTACTCCTCAAAGGTTGCTTGTTGCACAACAGTAAAGTACATTAGTTTTTTTAATTTAATTTGTTTTGCCACCCCCTTGTTCTTTCCCAATAACTTATTATATCTGTTTTCACCTCTGTTAGACTTTGTGGCATAGTTCTGGTGTGAAAGGAGATAACTTGTTGAAAGAACTGTCAGAAAAAAGTGGATACAGAGCAAATTACTATGTTGTTGTCAAAACAAGTCTCAGAAGCTGTACCTTCTAGGAATGGGTAACCTCAATCTTTGTTGCTAGTGATTGGGATTGTATTGAGAGTGGAGAGGTCTGCTGCACATTTACATTGCAAATTTGATACACGATCCCATACAGATGACTTGCTCATATGTTATTTTGTACAGAGAAATTGTAAGCTACCAGGAAGAAGGCAGGGTTTTGTTTTTGATCTTTTTCCATCTCTGAAATTACTTGATTTTGTAAGGTTCTGATCAGATAACTCGCAAAAACTTAAAAAAAAACCCAAACAAACAAAACCAAAACAACAACAACAAAAAACCAAACCAACAAAATCTGTAGGGTTTAATTTTTATGTGCCGTCCTAGAGTTGGCAGTGTATTTTAATTTTTTAGAAGCCTTGTAGGTTCCCTTGTCGCCTTGACACAACCTCCTTCCTGTTTCTCAGAGCATATTCTTTTTCTGAATTGGCCTCAGCAGACTTAAAGCTGCATTGGTGTGAAGAGGTGTGCTCAGCCCTGTGACAGTGAGCCTTTAGATCAGGTCAAATCCCATCGACTACAGCCTTAGTAAAAACAATTTCCTTTGGCTGTGGAGGAGCAAAAAAGAACACGTTACAAGTTACTACAAAGCAAAATGAAACCAACCTCTAAGTGACTACAAAAATTCATTTCTGCTAAGAAATGTAGTTAACTGGTCTCTGCTAGTCTACAGGTGAAACATTTTAAACCTTTCCCATAATACTCATGATGATGATTCAAGTGAGAAACACTGACCCTGTAAACTACCAGAGGCATTAGTACTTAGATCTGTCCCAACTTCCAGGTATTGAAATGAGTTTAATATTAAAGTTTTAAATGTGTTAATTAACTACAATGACCCCAAATACAATGTTGGTGTTTTTAAATAATTTTGTATAATTTTTCAGATTTAAGGGTTTGGGGTTTTGTGCCCTTAAGTTATTGTAGTTTCTTATTGGGTATTATTCACTGTTTTACCTGTTTAAAGTTATTTAACTGTTATGTGCATCATCTTACTCTCCAGATTGAGTGCTGAGGAACATAAGCTGTTTAAAAACTGAGATTTTTTTTTTCTTCTTCTTCTTTCTGGATGTTAATGTGAACAGTTTTAAGGCATTCCAAAAAACTTTCTTCTTTTGTTTAAAATAAGCTCTGTAACACTATTTCCTCTTAGGTGAATCCTGTGATGAAACTCTGTTGGGTTAGAAAGGAATGGGGTGGAAGGGGAGTTTGAAAGATAAAAGTTATCCAAAATATTAATACTAATTTCAGAATGTTTTGTAAACAATGTTCAGTATCTATAAATGTGCTATAAATTTTATAAAGCTGATTTCCTGACCAAAAATATGTTTCATGAACAACCTGTTTATAGTACTTGCATGCGCATACCCGTGCCCTGTGATAAATACAGTATGCTGCTGGCTTGGTGGCTCTCGTTTGATGGGGTGGTTTATTGAAATTTTTAGTGTTTATATGTACATATGTATTAGAAGAATGGATCTAATTGCTTCAGTTACTATAAAGTGTGATTTGGATTTTACGATATCCCCCCCCCGGTAATACATGCTGTTCCCTCTGACTGCCTCTTTATGCCTGAAAATAGCTGCTTCTGAGAGAAGGGCTTTTTATGCACTTACATTTTCCAGCCATGGCATTTTCAGTTAAGGGTGTGGCTTTTTCTTAGCCGTGTTAGAGCAGGCTCTTGCATAAAAACACTTATCATGGCAAAAAGTCCTTTCACATTACAGCTTATCTTGGGGGCTGTAGTACTCTACATCAGAAATGAACTGCCTACTGAAAAGTTGTAGGTGTGAAGAGGGTCTTACTTTTTCTTTTTTTACTGTCTGGGCAGCCTGTTGTGATTTTCAGTGTGACTTTCCAGTTTATAGAGCTGTTGGCCATTCCCCAGTGTGTGTTCAGTGTAACTGTTGAGGTTCCTTTTATTTATTTATCAGTATTCATATTACTGAAGTGCTTACTGGAGAGTTCATGTGCCTTGCTCTCAAAGGGTCTTTTGAGGAAACTCATAAATAAATTTCAATGGCTTGTGCAAAATACTGTCAAACGCATCTGTTTCTAATTCAAAAATCAATACCTTTATTATCATCAGTAGCTGACAGCCATTAAAATAAACAATTACTATTACAGTTACATTGAAACAGTTAATTACTAGACCTTGGGGAGGGTTGCCATTAATTTTGGGCATCTACAAAACTCAGCTTTGAAACTGGTGTTTAACCTTAGTTATAAAATGATCTCTTGATGTTAAACATTGAATTCCCTGTTGAATTATTGCCACTACATAGTGGTGAAGCAGTAAGAGCTTCCGAGGACCTTCTTGAATGCCATCCTATACTTGGGCGAAGGAGTAATACAACTTTAGCAAGGCACGGTGATTCCATTGTAATGTTGCCTGTGCAGGCTGTTAGGGACCAGCCGCTTTTCTGTGTGTGCAGGAAACAGTGAACAGAAGTAATTATGTATATAATTTGTTTGGGAATAGCTTTTGGTACTCTGAAAGTAAGATGGAATTAGTGTAAATAATTAAATGCAAAATTATGTTTGCAGATGCACGTACAGTCGTCTTTAAGACTGCACATACACATATACACAAGATGCAACGTTACACTTCTGGAAGCTGAATGCTTCAGCAGGCAGGAGCGGGCTGTTGTTCTCTGCTGGTGGTGGTAAGCGTGATCACAGAATCATAGAAAGGTCTGGGTTGGAAGGGACCCCAAGGATCACAGAGTTCCAACCCCCCTGCCACAGGCAGGGCCACCAACCTCCTGGCCTGGATCTACACAAGGTTGCCCAGGGCCCCTTCCAACCTGGCCTTGAACACCTCCAGGCATGGGGCATCCACCACCTCTCTGGGCAGCCTGTTCCAGCACCTCACCACTCTCTCTGTAAAAAACTTCCCCCTAATATCTAATTTAAACCTTCCTTCCTTCAGCTTTAATCCATTCCCCCTTGTCCTGCCATTTTCTACCCTTTTAAAAAGTTGATTCCCCTCCTGTTTGTACGAAAAAGTTGATTCCCCTCCTGTTCATCCTGTGATGAACTTGATAGCTTTCCCATGGTTTGCTTTGAAGTAAACCCGTATTTGGGGCTACACTCAACAGAATGCAGTATAAATTCTGACCTGCTTGAGCAATTTGGTTTGTCTTCATTTGTGGGCTTGCCCTTGTGCTGTTTCTAAACTCTGATTCCTTGTGATAAGCAGAGAGTGGTGAAGTTCAGGCTTGGATTGGGCCAAGTGAGCTATTGTTGTAAGAGGGTAAGCCATATGTTTGGATCTGCAAACTGTCATTTTTCAACAAAAACCTGGATGTAGAGGCATCAAGATAGCTAACGGAGCTCAGAAGAGTGGTTGTGGGAAGTGGTAGTGGGCCCTCAAAATAATTTTGGGGGTATGAAATGGCAGATGGTACAGGCTGGAGGTTGTGCTGAGGAAGAGAACTTGGAGAGGGGATCTGTAGCTGCCAAAGGAGAGGTGGCTCCTTTGCTATATAACGTCATTTGTTTAAAACTTTCTAGGTCTGCCTTAAAACGTTTTTCATGTGGATAAAAGCATTATTTCTTCTCACTATACCCTATATTTCTTCCTGAGTGGAGGAAAGCTAGTAATTAAAAGAAGTTATAATAATAAAGATGTGTGTATGTGTTTGCTTTAAAGTTAAAAAAAAAAAGGGGGGGGGGAATCCAACCATGAGTTTTAAAGCCTAAACTGATTGGTTTAAAATGAAATATTTTAAACAGTGCAGAGGTGTCTGTGTGTGTTTATTTAGCAACTCAGTGGGTGGAAATCACTGAGCATCTAAAACTCAAGTGTCTTAAGTGCTAACATAGATTTTGATAGTATCCTCTTCTGCAGAGTCAAGGAAATACTTTTGCTCGTTGTGTTCTACTGTTTCAGTTCAGTGATTTATTCATTCTGAAATAAGAAACCAGTTGAGTTTAGAAACTTGTTTTCTAATATAAGAATTAGAGAGGAGGTGATCTGCTAATTCTGAGGTCTTGAAGTAGGTAATTTTCTTCACTGCAATGATTTTATCATGATCTGCATTTCAAAATAATTTATGTAAATTTGCCTTTTCTGTGTGGATCCACATGTAAGGTGGTTTTAGCTAATAAATATGCAAGTAAATTCCTAATCAAATTAAAACCCACAAGCAAGTACATTTTAAGACAAGTCACTAAGAAAAATCTAAAAATAGTAAAATAGAGATGTATTTCAAAATTTACTAGTTATGTAGAAGATTAATGATTACTTAAATAAGGATACATACTATCTAACTACATAGCAAAAAGAAATGCAATGACTTGATAATATCAGCAGATTTTAATGGTACTAATCCTTGCAAAACTAAAGAGACATAATGAAGTTGACTGTTTAAATCAGGGTTCTCCTTCCTCTGTGAACCCCGAATCTAAATCGGTATCACTGAAATTAGTCCGTTCTGCCTTACTGGGGCAGGGAGCTAGATTCTGCTACTTTATTCTCTTTATGCATTCTTCCACTTCCAGAAAAAGACCTATTAGCTTTTCTCAGCTCGTTTTCTTAGTAAAGCTGCTAAATGTCATGATGGCAAGGGATTTCAACCTTGCCTATTTTGTGTATAATGTAAATAATTGCAGTTTACTGAACTAGCAAGCCATTCAGAGCTAAATATTCTTATTACGGTTCGGTGAAGTACAGCTTGTGTTAGTGACATTTTGTTTAATCACATATGATATGCAAAGAAAAGATCTTTTCTGAAAAAGCTTAATTTTAGTTTGGTATCTCAGGTGGTCAGGAATGAGAGGTTTGAGTCTCAAGGTGTTGCAAGGGTGGCTTTACTGAACTGATCGTTTGTCAGTGGAAGACTTCAAAAAAATCTTTTTTAAGAGGATTTTGGAATGAAGTTTATAATATTGTGCCCAGAAAACTGGGATAATGTTACTCAAAAGGATTCTTGTGAGTGAAAGAAGGATGTGTGTTTGAGCAATACCGGATGAGTTTTTGGTCTTTGTGGCAGATAGATGCAATTACTGATTACAACATGTAAACCTGAAATGAACCCTGGCCAGTGGGTGGCGGTTGTTTTTGTGCGTGTGCTTTCCAGATTCCAGACCCCACATGCTGATGTAGTGATCTGCACCTCGTTGAATGAATCTGGAATAAATATATTTGTGAAAAGCAAGTCTCATGCTGTAGAGTCACTATTTCTGAGTTAGTCTCCAGAAATGCGTTCACAATCTCAGCGTGTTTTGGTGGGGCTGATTCTTCATATTAATGAGTATGTGTAATATTCCATTTTCTGTAATGATTTACATTCTGATTTGTACAATATTCTTTTCATTATATCTGGTTTTGCTTGTTTGTTTTACGTAAAAGTTAACAAGAAAAAAACAACAAAAAAAATCCCCTAACAACAAACCCAAACCAATGAGTTTAGACCTTGCATCTCTTGAACTTCTCTGTCATTGTCTGTGAGAAGGTTTGAAGGACTTGAATGCTTCTGAAAATCAAGCTGTGTCAATCAATACAACTTAAAAAACTGGAGGTATTTTAAATGGGAACTCTTGTATTAGTTTTGTGCAGCATGTATATATGTAGCATATTTGACTTTGCATATATGTTAGCCTACTTTTCTAATCTTGTATTTTAAAATCTTTTTTCTCCTCTAAAATTTTGCTATCCAGTTGCATAAACACGGTTTCTGTGTTTGGGAAGCCATGCTAGTTTTAGATGGATTTGAACTGTTACTCTGAAACAAAATACATGTGAAGTTCTTAATTATTTCCTTGCTTGATTTATTCCTCTTTTCTGCCCCTCTTCATAGGTTTCTTAAAACTGTGCTATGAATGGTGATTCTGGAGTGGGGGTGGTGACTTCACCACCTCCAACAACAGCTCCTCATAAAGAGAGATATTTTGATCGAGTTGATGAAAATAATCCAGATTATTTGAGAGAGAGGAATATGGCACCTGACCTTCGCCAGGATTTTAACATGATGGAACAGAAAAAGAGAGTCTCCATGATTCTTCAAAGCCCAGTAAGTAAAGAAAGTGCTCCAACTTTAAAGTGATAAATTTAATATCCCTGGTTTTAATATCCCTATGGAATTGGAGGAATTTGTGGTATTTTAGATCCATTTGATCTTTCTTCTGATTGGCCTTTTTTTCTAAAGTATCCTAATTGTAGCCTAATTTTTCCTCACATTATCTGGTTTAATTTTTGTTGTCTACTCATGAAGCAGTTCCTCAGTCTTGCTTTGACTGCACTGTGTAATTGTCAGCATTTTTTTCATATTGTCCATCTAGTCCTTGCCACTTTTTTTCACTTGTTTCATATATTTAGTATTTACTTGAACACTTAAGTAACTCTTCTAAGTAGTGGTCCTGTGGTCAGTTCCTCATGCATGATTCTGACATACGAAATATTTTTATATATCTCTTTCTGCAGGGGTGCACAATAATAAACTCTGAGTGATTGAAATGTAATATTAAAGTTGTTTCCCTCAGGGAGAAAGTACACAAACCAAATTTTCTCTCATAACATTTGTTTCTTTTGTAATGACTGGGTGACTTCAGATACAAACTTTAGATACAAAACATTTTATAACATGACTTCCTCAAGAACAGGAATGTAGTGGTATATTTACAGTTTTTCCTTGTAAAATCAACCCATTTTGCTTAGATTCACTTAACAACTGGAATACTTCTCTTTTTCAGTACAAATTCTAGTGTTCTTGTCAAAAGCAGCAGCTACCAGCAACAGTGAAAAAAAAAGCCTATTTTTCTTTCTTTCGAAGCTAAAAGAAAAAAAAAAAAATCAGAAAACCAAAAAAAAAAAAACCCCAAAACAACCACAAACAAACTAACTAAAACAAAAAGAAAAAAACCAGGAAAAAAGTAAACAACCCCTTGTTTAAACATATTTTAAGACTGGCTATTCCTTCCTGTGTTCCTTGATGCTTTCTTGGCTGTTAGTCCCCTGTGAACCATACTGATAATTTTCCTTCTCTTTTTTTTTGATTCTACTACTTTTCCTTTCATTTTTTTGTGTTCATGTCTAAAGTACATCCTGCTGCTTCTTCCAGAAATCCGTATTAGTAGGTTCAATAAGTTTTGGTGTTATTTGAAAAGAGAATGCTGGAATTTACATTCACAAAAATAGTGACTTGTATCATTGAGCTCCAGAGAGAAACATTTTTAACTAACACTGTACACCCAGTAATTCTGCCCTGAGGTGTTTTTCTGAAGAGGTATAGGAGGTTTTCACCTAAGCATTAAAAAGGAGCTGTATATGAAAGGTTGAAGTTCATTTGAACATACTTTACAATATGCAATGTCCTGTTGCTAGGCTTTTTGTGAAGAACTGGAATCTATGATTCAGGAACAATTTAAGAAGGGGAAGAACCCCACGGGTCTATTGGCTTTACAGCAGATTGCGGATTTCATGACAACGAATGTACCAAATGTCTACCCTGCAGCACCACAGGGCGGAATGGCTGCACTGAACATGAGTGAGTGCACCTTAATTGATAATAGTTAAATTCTCTTTTTTGAAAGGCTTAAAATGAAGACTGTGAATGAAAAGTGCTGTGAAGTTCAAATGCTGTCCTCTTCTACTCACAGGAACATTACAAGCATAAAACGAATTGCTTAGTTTCCAACGCCACAGTGATGTGCAATGTGATTCATGTATATCATTTATATCAAAAGCTATTTCAAGGATGGTATCTTAATTGAAAAGTAAGCCTGATAAATCAGTACTAGTGAGAAAAAAAGAAGTAAAGTTTTAAATATTGCTAATGTTTACCACATGAACTGCGGGAAAATGAAATACTCATTAGTAGTCTAGTAACAGCGAAGGTCTTTAGAAACTAATTATTTGTGCCATTGAAATACTGTTCACAACTTTCTTCTGTGAAGTGAAGCTCTAGACAAGAAACATCAGCAGAAACTGTTATATTTGTGTAATGTAAATTACGACATTATAGTAATTAAAAGTTTTCTATCCATTTCTTAGGTTAATATGTTGATATAAACTAGTAAGAACAACCACTTTAATAGTGGTGCATGTTAGGTTTTAACTGATGTTGAATGCAATCTTCCTTGTGCTTTTTTACCCTGTCTCCTTTTCAGGTCTTGGCATGGTGACACCAGTGAATGATCTGAGAGGATCAGATTCCATTGCTTATGAAAAAGGGGAGAAGTTGTTACGATGTAAATTGGCGGCTTTCTACAGATTAGCAGATCTCTTTGGCTGGTCTCAGCTTATTTACAACCATATAACAGTGAGTATTGAATCAACAGATAACTGAACCAATTGTTTTAACATACAAGAGAATTGCTTCCCTCCCCCATCTGTCATTTTCTCTTTGTGGGGAAGAGGAGCAAAGTGGTATTGAAAGCAGTATAATAGTGAAGAGATTTGTCATTGCATCTCAAGAATAAGAACTGGAACAGCTTGGATGTCAGCTACCATAGCCTGAATAGAGTCTTAAGAGAGTGTAAGGAAAGTTGTTATGAAGAAATTAAGATTCCTGAAAGACTTAGTCTTTTAGTATCTTAAATGCTTTGAATAATTGTATGCATTATTCTGTGAGGTAGTCTTAGATTTATTGCGAAGTATTAAAATGTCTTCTTATTAGTCATTCAGTTGAATTTTATAATTCGAGGTACCAACCTTTTTGAAAAAGAAGCCGTAGTATTTCTGAATATGAGCGAACTATTTAGCTTAATGCAGTGTGCCAACAATTTTCCTTGTGACTGAGTAATTGCTGGCATCCATAAAAATAATGACAAGGAGGTCAAATCAAGGAGGTTTTATATGCCAGAAGAATGGTCAACATGATTCTCATGAGTAAAGTCACAGCTGTGGTGTGCAACCCAGTCAATTGTTTTCCTAACAGAGCTGAATTGTTGGTTTCCTACATAGTAGAGGTTGTCCTTCATGTATTTTCAGTTCTTCTAGTTGAAGTCCGAATGAGATATGGTAATTTTATTATTACACTTTTTTGAGATTTTGAATTATATTATTTGTGAACTGATGAAGATGATAAATGATACGGGTAGGCATAGTATCAAGGTGGTCTTGGTTAGACTGTTTGGTTCCTGTAGTGAGGGAATGTATCCAACATAATGGTTCTTGTAACCAACTCTGGCCGCCCCCTGATTTTTTCATATGTGACAGAATTGATTTTGTAAAAGGGACATGAATATGGTAAAAATTACTAGGCAAGCAGGTTTGGAGATGGCTTTCCAGTGTAAAGTTCAGTCCTGGGAATGTTTATGCATTTCGATAGAAAGGTAACGAAGAGCAGCATGCCTAGGGAAGTGGTTAAGGCAAGGGCATGTGTTTGGAATTCCTCAAGTTTGCTTTCTTTCGGTGGGGGGAAGCACAGGAAGATTAGATAACAGTGATACCAGACCAGTTGAGGTGGAAGACAGTCAAAGCACTTGGTGTATGAGATTATGAAAGTATTTTAGACAGTTTTGAAGAACAAAGTGATACTTGGAAAGATCATAGTTAATGGTTTGTCACCAGCAATCACAAGTTGTAGCTCACCTGTCTTTTACAGACTCCTCTGGTGAATAGCATTCTAAAAGGTGACTAGTAGATATAATTTACCTCCAGAAGCTGATATAGAACAAGGTTGTTATATTTACAAAATAGTCTTGTCTTTGTTCCATATACCCATACATTAAGTAGTAGTGTGGTAGTAAGGCACTCCTTCGGAATGTGGTGAATGCCTACCACTTCATGCAGAGCTGGAGTTTGACTCCAGGTTTTCAGTTTTTTGTGAGTAGATTCTAGAATTACTAGATGATTGCATTCAAGTTAAAAGCTGCCAGTGCACTGTTTAAGTAAGAGAAAAGAGACAACAGCCTCTGTAAGGGGCATAAGCCTGTGTGTTAGAGGAAAAAGGAATCGTGAGGGTATGAGAGCAGATGCCAGTCTGGGCATATCAGGGAACAGGGTGGAGTATCTTTGCTTTTCTGGATCCTTATCAATCACATACAGCTGCTGTGTGTGGAATTGTTCAGACTGATGTAGTCCTGATGCAGAAGCAGACTTACAGAGCATCAAGAGCTTTCATGTCAAGTACAATAATGTAAACTTGGGTGCCTCCAGGGTTAGGCAGAGTTTAAGATTACATGTTTACAGAAGGTACACATCATTCACCAAGCCTTGGTTTGCTTTGAGGACACAAGCTGTTTATTGGATCTAATCCTAAAGTAAGGTGGTTTGTGAGTCTTGCTGCTTGTTTATCTTAAGTTTGCGCTTTTTTGTTAGCTTTTGGGGCATTTTGAATAATACCTGTTCTTTGTCTTGCATGAATAAGTAAAAGATACTCTAGATCATTTACACTTATATAATGGAGAACTATTTTGGTGATTCATAAGTACAGGTTAACTTGAACTAACTGGTGCAGTTTAAGGCTTTTATGCTATAACATGTTACCAGCTGGTTGTAAAGGAAGCTAGATTTGTAGTAGAAGCTTTTGGATGACTGATCAACCACTTATGTTAGAAACTTTTTTCCTCACAGTAGAGCTGTATCAAAGTATATATGTATTTAATGTTGCAAGTAGTAGGAGACTTGAGGAAGCACAAAGTAGCTGCATCCTGGGGAAATGGAAAACTCATAAAGAAATAAAATTTTAAAAACATTAAAAAAAACCCCAAACACAAAAACTGGGTAGACTAATAGCAAGATAGGGAGTTGTCTCATGTGTCCAGTAAAACATTTGAAGTCTCTTAATTCTCCATTGAGAGACACCTAAACTACCTAGCTGTCCTGTACTCTTCATTGTACAGACTTTTCACGTATTGGGATGTATCTGTTTATGATTTGAAGTCAGAATTATTTTTGTATTATAAACTCCTGATTGTGTGAATTAAACAAAAGAACAAGAACATAAGTGGGGGTCGTGATACTTGGTAGAAAACCTAAAAGTGTGCTGTACTGCTCACAGATGTCTTGCATGGCACTGCATCAGTGATGAAACTCTTCTCAGTGTCAACTTTAGATCTGTGAGCCAAATTCTTGCGTTTTTATACCTTCTGTTTTACTAGGGTAGAAATACATTTGGAGTATAAACTCATTATTCTAATAAACCAAACAAAAAAAAACCACAACCCAAACCCAACAAAACAGTAACTTCCCCCCCCCCCCAGCTTCTCTCACTCTTTGTAGTAGTCTAATTGTCATTACCACAAGATTGAAGGTTTTACTACCTCCTACCAGTCTGAAGGACTCTGCCATGTATCTGCCATCTGGTTTTGTTCAACATGAGTTAATTAACTGTGCTCTATGTTAACTATTTGTTGTAGCATACATGACAGTCATATTGCATGTTACAGGCATACCTGCCCATTCCATACTCGGAAAGTGAAAGTAACTTTCATGGTTTCTTAGTAACTTTTACTCTTGTTTTATCCTTAGGCCAGAGTAAATTCTGAGCAGGAGCACTTCCTCATTGTACCTTTCGGACTCCTCTATAGTGAGGTTACTGCATCTAGTCTGGTAAGCATTTTTTTTTTCTTTTACAAGCTGTAACGTATGAATAGCTGAATCTGCTATCTATATATTTGTCACTGCTTAATTTCTGTCCTAGAGAATATTTTACCATGAGTTACATGTTTAGAATAGTTTTATTGAACATGGTTTGTTTTGGTATGGTTGAGACATCTTGGAGAGATTTCTCTGCACATGTAAAGAGGAGCCAGGTCATTTGGGTAGCTAATCACACCATGCCCTTGAAAGCTGATGGCTGTTGAGTCAGGCCTGTTGAGGGAAACAGTATGTGTTTCAGACATAAATAATGCAAACCAATTACAACTTCAAGACATTGTATCAGATGCCTGATTTAGTTGCTGTGATTTAATGATGTGAGTAACTGAGGGTGTAGATAAATTGGTTTTGAGATCTAATGGTTGCAGTTGAAGACACAGTTCCCTTAACTGTTAGCTAGTGGGAAGCATTTTGTGAGCGTTTATCTTCAGTCTAGTCTACGCTGCTGCTGAAGGCAACTTGAGTTAATGGGGTTAACTCTCTTGTGTTGAAACAAAATAGAAACTTTCACACTATTGTTTCCACCTGGCTACTGTAAGGTAAGTAACCTCTAGCAGAGAGGTGAGGTGAGTATGTGCAGAGTAGTAACACTGCAAACTTATGTCACTCTTGACACCTTAAGGTCCCAATACTCCCTCTCAGCTATCTGTGAAGTTGGCTCTTTCATACATAACTCCACCTTAACCATCTGTAGAATTTGAAATGAAAAAGCTGTAGGAAAAGGAATGGAGAAAACCGAGACCTGTCCTTTCTTGTTACTACAAGATTTTTAGATGAGGGTAAGGGCAGTGCTGTGGGAGTATTTTGTGTGGTTTGGGATGGCTTTTTCTAAGATGTTCTGCTTTTATCTCTGTATCAGGAATGTAAGTACTTTGAGAATGAAGGTTGCATGAAGGTAGCAAAATGCACGTACACGCAGTAGAGAGCATGTTCATACAGAAAATAGCTAGCAGCAGGATTTAATAAGAAGATAGATTACAGGGATAAGGCACATACTATAGCCAGGTGAGCACGCTGACCAGTAGCCTGCTTACACAATTGTGTATCGCCTTTATTGCCTCTCTTTCTCCATTTCTCCTGTGGCTTGTCTTCCCTGCTCCACTTTGAAATTCCATTTTCTCTGATCTTGTTCTCTCCCAAATAAAAAACCCATGCATTTTCCCTTTTATTCTAGTTTAGCTACATCCATATCCAACTTTGGTATTTATAATACTATTACCTGGGCAGTCTCAGCCTTACATGGTATCAGTAGTATGGTTACCTAGGTGCTGGCCTTTCAAGAACCTCCTCCCCAAAAGGTCCCAATATTCCTCTACAGGTATCTGTAAAGTTTGTGAGTTTCTTACATAACTCTGCTGTAACTCTCTGAAATCCAGCCATTTGTTACAGCATTGTCTGTAACTTCTGTCAGCTTCTTGCACCATTACCTGTTACATGCAGCGATTTCTTGTGTCGTATCCAGTAGTTCCTGGTGTCCTTTTCAGTTACCTTAATCTCAGGTTCGGGCCCTGGTCACCTGCCTACAGCCATATTGTGCACGTTTTGACTTTTGTTAAAATAAAATACTGAAAGTAATATGTTTTTAGAGCTTCAGTGGTAGATGCTGAATCAAATCAGATTTTTGGCAATCTTGATTCATTTATGAAACTAATTCTTTTCATTCCCAGGTTAAAATCAATATTCAGGGAGATGTAGTTGACCGTGGAAGCACTAACTTGGGCGTAAACCAAGCTGGTTTTACTTTGCACTCTGCAATTTATGCTGCTCGACCTGATGTTAAATGCATTGTTCATATTCATACGCCAGCAGGGGCAGCGGTAAGCACACTTCTGTCATCTGTCCTGTTCCCCCCACCCTACCCAGCTGGAAAATAGCTGGATCCCCCATAATCATAGATTTGCCTCCTTTTTTGAAGGGCGCAAAGTCTTTAAGTCTGCCTTCAAATATGTGCTTCTGTTTGAATCAATCAGATCCTCCTTATTTGGTTGTTACATGAGTGGTCAGAAAGTAAATTGAGCTCTACAGTTGGAAAATACATATTTTACATTTGCATGACCTTTACCACAAAAGACCGTATCTTTTGGCAGTGAGTCATAAGAGCTTTAATGTATATTGTTGGTTTTGTAAAGCATAACTTACCAAGGTTTTCTTAAATATTTAAAATTTTCCAATACCTCTCATTAGAGCAAACAGTTCCAAGTCAGTTTTACCTGTTTGGAATTTGAGAGAGTTATCTGGTAACTGTTTCAAAGTTCACATTCTGGGGTTTGTTTGTTTTAACTGATTAACAGCAGTGATACAACCATTTTAAGGATAAATGAACAGATTCCTAAAATTGGGAGTTATAGAGTAGTCTTTAAAAATCTTCCTTAACTTTATGGTCAGTGCTGCGGAATTATATATGTTAAAGTGCATCAAAAATTTCTTCTTTTAGGGGTGGAAGGGTGAGGGTGAAATCGCTGAGTGGAGTGAAAGGAATGAAGGATGCAGTTGATTTTGGGGTTGGTTTGTTTTTTTCCTGAGTCTTTTCATATTGGTGTTGATGTCATGTGAAAGCAGCCATACTGAGTCAGACCCATGATCAATGTGACTTTTGTATCCAGTCCAAAAGTTGCAAAAAACAGAGGCTTTAGGGATGGAGTATGAGACCACTGTGTATGTGTCTGTACACAGACACATACGTATAATATATAAAAATATTTTTTATCATTTTGATAATGATATTTTTTTTTCTGTTGCAAGAAATTAAGTTAGTTGTTTTAATATTTCTCAGGTTTCTGCAATGAAGTGTGGTCTCTTGCCAATTTCGCCTGAAGCCCTTTCTCTGGGGGAAGTAGCTTATCATGACTACCATGGTATTTTAGTGGATGATGAAGAAAAGGTGGTTATTCAGAAAAATTTGGGGCCTAAAAGTAAGGTCAGTATTTACATCTGGAATTAAAGTGGGAGAGTGGGGGAAGTATGTTCTTTAATCAAAAGCAAGAGAACATTTGCTTTACTGCAGTTAACTTTCTTTGCAATGTCTCCCCAGGTCCTTATTCTCAGAAACCATGGCTTAGTATCAGTTGGTGAGACTGTTGAGGAGGCTTTCTACTATATTCATAATCTAGTGCTTGCCTGTGAGATTCAGGTAAGAATTTTAGTATGTTATGTAATAATATAGTCTACTCTATTAACCTTCAAACAGTTGCATGCTTTACTGGTCAAACTCTTGGTCTAAACTAACATGGTGATCTGTGAAATCATTATATTATGTGAGGACATCCAAAACACTGGTTTAACAAGCAATATTCAAATACTGTATTGGAACCATCGATTTGATATATACTGCCTATTAAAACAGAGATATTTTTAAAGCCTTAAGACCACTTGTATTAAAGTATGTTAATTTATTTAGCTTTAAAATGAAGTGGATTTCTTCTGGTTTGCTGATGTCAATTTTTCTTGTTTGTTTTTCCCCTCCTCAAGAAACTAAAAGATGACTTTATTGTTTTTAAGGTACGTACCCTGGCCAGTGCAGGTGGGCCTGACAATTTAGTGCTTTTAGATCCCGGAAAGTATAAAGCCAAGTCTCGTTCTCCCGAGTCTCCAGCAGGTGAGGGTACTGTGTCCCATCCAAAATGGCAGATTGGCGAACAGGAGTTCGAAGCTCTTATGCGAATGCTCGATAATCTGGTAAGACAGGCGTTTTGGTCTAATTGTTTCATATGGTGGTGTATAAAATACTTGAAAAGCTGCAATAAAGGACTTTAGTAAAGAATGGACTGCATGTAGATGGGATGGTTTATACAGCCTGCAGCCTGTTCTTTCCAAAAGATTAAGTACCCTCAGAGGAAGAGACAGCATGAAAAGCATCGCAGAATTCTTCAGGTTTCCTTTTTGCAGATGGCAGATTTACTTCTGTATTCATAATCTGATAGTTATCGGTGAGATCAGAGGGATCCTCATGTGGTTTGGCACTTCCAAATGAGAGTACTGTGGTGCTTGGTATTCCTTAGTCTCTGTTCTCATCCCCTTCCAAAATGCATAAAACAATATTATTGTCAGGTACAGGCTTCAGCACAATTTGACTTTGTATGACTCTAATAGAACCTAGAAGAGCTCAAAAGGCACACTTCAAGTAAATAAAAAGTCTTCAGATAAAATGGTTTCAGTAAAATCCCATCTGTAATGAATGACCAGCTACCAACATTTGCTGTCCAGCTTTAATGGAAAAGATGATCCCTTTCCTGCCAGAAGGCTCCAAGTGGTGACTGTAGACAGTGGTAATGAACATAGAAAAAAATATGGTCACTGTAATAATCAGAGTTTTGTGATTTGTAGGCCTAACTGTGGTTTTCACGGTCATGTGGTGTATGTGCCCTGACAGTGGCATCCACAGTGATGATAAATTAAAACACTGTCCACCACATCCACTGTGTAGTAAATAATCAGGTTTTTTTTTTCCTCTTAGATCAGTGTCCTATCTGTAGTATGGAAGAAAAATAATTCAGGCTACTTTGTTAGTAGGGTCAAGATGTAATTTGATCATTAAAAGATGGAGCAGCAGCCAAGTTAGTATCTTAGTAGTGCTTAAGGGGCTGAAGTTTCTTTACAGCTAAGCTTTATCTGTAAAGAATTTGAGTGCTTTGGGAGGTAGGCTATTCATACTGTTTGCTTTGAGCCACATTGAAAATAGTTTGCTAGTGGAAACTTTGTAGAGAAACCATTATGTGTCCTTTTTGTATGTTAAATGCTGAGCAAAATATGGAACAAAGCGGGGGAAACGTGACTAGTGTATTAGGGAAGGTAAAAATGGAAACAAAATATAATTCATAGGAAGTAGGAGAGAAAAACAACATAGGTAGATAAGATCAGGGAGAGGAGAGAATATGGACATAAAAGTAACATTCTTAACACCTTCCCTTGTATACTATATGTTGAATTCTAGATGTTAGAATGTAGAAGAGATCTTTTTCTCTGCCTTGCATTTTGCATCATACAGGTGCTTTTTTATGTCCTTGATTTAGAATTGTGAGAAACAGTCAATATATTTGATTGCAGTTAAAAAAAAAAAAAAAAAAAAATGTAAATGAGTAGCTGGAATATGGTACAAAGAAAAGTCAGGGTTCTGCATTTGGACTTAAATCCAACTCCAGAGACTTGAACTATTACTTGAGAATTCAATGAGAAATACCAGGAAACACCAATATACTCCACTCCACGACACCTCACCCCCTTCCAGCTCCTCCCCACTGCCCTGGGAGGAAAAAAAAAAGCTTCTGAAGAAGTGTATATGTAGGAAATTACCACAAAGTACATGAACTTCAAATACACCCCAAATTCAAACTTAGTTTGCCTTGTTGCAGTTTAATCACATAGAATTGTCCATAGGAAGAAGCGACAAAAAGAGAGGGCAGGACTGATAATTTAACCAAGAGCTAGTGCTAAAATTTAGACTTTTATTTATATAGTTACAACAATCAGTCTATGTTGTTTTGAATGTTAAACTCAAAATCTTTCCTAAAGTGTAATTTACAAAATTTTAATTCTGAAATTTCCTGGAAAAAGTACATTCTTAAGACTTTCACTGTGCATAAATTTATAATTATACTTTTAGTGCCAATGTGTTACAGCACTAGATTAGATTCCCCAGTAGTTTGCTGTAACAGTGAATTGATTAAACTCAGGCTGGTAAGTAACTGTCCATTTATTTATGGTATAATATCTTTTTGGATAAGTATTTTCATCCTGAAGGGAACTGAAATTTTCATGCATGAGTCCCCCATTTTAAAATGCAGACATTGAGTTTAGGGTAGTTTGAACAGTTATAGGTACTGTGTTGTTTTTAAAAGTGCCCCTGGAATAGTAAACTTGTCCAGGCAAAAATAAAATGTGGTGTATCTTTTGGGTTTTGTTTGGTGTTGTGGGGTGGGTTTTTTGTATGTGGTTTTTGGTTTTTTAATGTGTCAAACACATAATTACACAAGTGATAATTTTTTTTCTTGAATGTGAGAAGAGGCAGACCCATAGCACTGCCCTTGATAAACTTCTTGATGACCTCAATGGCTTTTTGCAGCACTACTGTAAATTCTTCATAAAACTTTGATATGAAGTTTGATCTACCAAAAAATGGTGACTCATTTAAATTAGTGGTTCAGAAGTTTATTACATTGGAAAGGATGCTAATGTAGCCTAATTACTGTGTGTCATCCACCGTTGATGTGGCTTTGTCCACCATAACTGGTCAACAGCAGGTAAAGAAAAGGCTGTGTAGAACTGGTTTTGCAGTTAAGGGCATCAATCAAACCAAAATTCAGTCATCTGTTGAAAAACTTAGAGATCTGGAAGACTCATTCTGCTTCTCTGCTTCTTCAGGGTTACAGAACTGGCTATCCGTATCGATGCCCTGCTCTGAGAGAGAAATCTAAAAAGTACAGCGATGTTGAGATTCCAGCTAGTGTCACAGGTTACTCCTTTACTAGTGATGGCGAATCAGGCACTTGCTCCCCCCTCAGACACAGTTTTCAGAAACAGCAGCGAGAGAAGACAAGGTGGCTGAACTCTGGCCGAGGAGATGATGCTTCTGAAGAAGGGCAGAACGGCAGCAGTCCCAAGTCGAAGACTAAGGTGTGGACGAACATTACACACGATCACGTGAAACCCTTGCTGCAGTCTCTCTCGTCCGGTGTCTGCGTGCCAAGCTGTATTACCAACTGCTTGGTCTGTGCCTACCTTACTGTTCATAGTTAGATGATGTAGAGCAACTTGGGGTGGCTGGCACTTAGAGGCTTTGGGAAGAAAAAGATTACTCTCCTAATTCTTTTCTTCTTTCTTATATAAAAACACTAAATGTGTTTTACTAACCACCCTATTTGGCTTTGATTAGAAGTGAGCTGTAAAAATCACCTTGCTTGTTAATGCTTAAAACTGCTTAAGAGTTTGGACCCTCTAGTATTCTTCTGGCCTTTCAAGCTGATCATTACCACCTTGAATCAGTGTTGTCTGAGTAGTTTCTGCATTTAAGTGGTTTAATTAAGGGCAACTGCATTAGGGAACTACTAATTCTATCTGCATGAAAGCTTTTCAGTTAAAGCAAAAATGAAACTAACTATTCAGTGTACTTTTGTACAAGTATATATAAAAATAATCAAATTTCTACCCTCTGTTACCTATACCAACTTGATTTGCAAGCCATTTGTAACCCTGTCTATATACGAGTATTGATTTCAATGTATTGAAGCGTTGTTTCTTCTTCCTTAAGCAGTTTTTCTTGTCTAGTTTCTCAGCTCCTCTTTCTGTCCTCTTTACTATGCTTTTGCTACCCCAAAGCCTCCGAGTGTTCACAACCAGCTGCCTTCTGCATGTCGTGTTGCATGTAAGTAGATGGCCATAAATGGAAAGTCTTTCCTAAAGTACCAGCTGGGTGCGGCATGACTAAAGTGCAGCTCAGGCCATCAGCAGGCACTAATCGATAGATTCTGCAACCGGTGCTTTTTTTTTGTTTATCAATGCTGCTTACAGTTAAATTTTGCACTGAAAGATATGTTAATTGAAAAGCAAAAGTATCAAATGCTTTCAAATGAACATCAGTAGCTGTTGGTGTGTAACTGTGGTTTTGATATTTTCTTGGGCATATACAGAGCATCTAAAACGTAGGCAGGGATTTGCACGCATACAGGCTTTTGTAATGGTTGACTTCAAGCTGAACTATAGTAGATCAGTAGTACTTAAGTAGTGGTATTATGTATAGTAGTAATATGGTTACAGGTGAGTCTTAGAAAATAAAACTAGTATTCTTGAAAAGGAAAAAAAAAATAGACATTATTTTTTTGCAGAACACCCCTTCATTCTTATTTACCCCTACAAAACTCTGCTTCACCTCTGAATACATTCAGAGTTCTCTATATTTTGAATACTTTTATGGAAAGATTACTCAGGCAATGTGTGTACTAAAATATATAGTGTTAACATGTAGAAAGCCCAGAAAAAAAAAACAGAGTTTCTTTATCTCTGTGGTATTTTTGTGGTGTTCTTTTTGATTTAAGAAATTAATGTATACATATATTGTTTGTACTATCAACATTTTACTAAACTAAACTATAGTATTGCCTTGATTGGAAGAAAGTTTAAAGCTATGCATATGTCTGGAGCAGTTTGTGCTTTCAAGCTTAGCTCACAAAGTAGGTAGTATTTAATATTTGAAATTATCAGTGAAAGCTTGAAGCAAAATTCCTGCTCAGAAAGTAGCCTTGTTTAATGATAAAGTGAAACAATAGAAAATTTCATACAGTATAACAGGTTTGTGTATTTAATTTTTTTTAATGCTTGTTATTAACCTAAAGAAAAAGTAGCTTGTTATGTTGAGGTTGTTTTAATATGTGTTTTGACTAAAAACTATCTTTAAGAAAAAGCTGGAGTAGTTTTTATCTGAGAAGATAATCATCAGTGAGTATTTCACAGCTCCATGTTCATTCCATTTTTACTTTACAGTTGCAAAGCATTTTAAATTCTGTTGCTTTTTGAAGTTTGACAGTTTCTGGCTATTATTGTTTCTTGAAGTTACCCAGGAAAAAACGCATAGCATTTGCTCTATAAACAGGTTTGCTTTACTGTTCAGTGCATTTTCTATGCAATAATGATTGGAAATTAGGACAATACGTATAACAAACATGTCAAGATAAAAAGTTAGTTGTGCATCAAATTAAACAGAGCTCCATACTAAATGCACTGATCAAATAAAGCAACCTTCTATGAAGAGCCCATGAAGCGCTTAAAGTTTGTGTTTGGGATATTTTTGTAACCTTTTCAGCTATGAGTTATAAAATATTCGACATCACCAAACTGTTCCTCTAGGTTTGCTGTACTGATACAGCCATTTATTTGTGCAGAAACTAATTCTGGACACAGAACATTTTGCTGAAGTAGCTTGTTTTAATGCAAAACTTTGGTGATGCCCACTCTTGCTTCACAGTACAGAATCATTCACTAAACCTGGTTAGTGACATCACATTGCTTTTCATACTTCTGTCATCTTATGCTTTAAGTTCGCTTTGATGTTTGTTGAGTATCGGAGGATTGAATCAATGATCTCTCTGTCTCTCTCGTGCTATTTTGTAAAAACACCCAGTGCAGAAAATGGAAATGGCAGTAACAGGGTTTTAGAGCTCGTGTCTTAGATCTTGCTGTACTTCTCTTTGGGTAAGGTATAGTGTCCTTTTTAAACAAATACAAACTCATTGTAAGATTTCTGATAAAAATGTCCTTAAAAGTAACTAACTATATTGGAGTTTTCCTACTCCTGTATTAATATGTCTCTTCATAAAGTGAGAAGTAGACTGTTTTTAGAAACACAGAACACTGCAGTTGCCAGTGTGGTCAAATGCACAGAAAAACATCTTAAAAACTTTTCAGTCTCCATAATCTCTGAATTGCACATAGCTGTAGTAATTGCATTGTTTTGGGTGGAAGTTATTTGCAAGTTAACTGGCTCTCTAGTTTTTATTGTTGTTACTAGTGTGACTTAATAGAATGATTCTGATACTTAGAAATGTATCTGAAGGTACAGTTTATATTACTGAAGGAAGCAACTTAAATAGTCTTAGGAATGAATAGAAGAATATACAATCATTGGTTCAGTTCTCTGCTATGTATAATGCATGATCAACTGTTACGTGAATTTGCTGCTCTGAGTGTCCATAGCCATTACATCAACTCTGACTGTTCAACTGTTCTTGATGTTACAGTGGACTAAAGAGGATGGACATAGAACTGCCACCTCTGCTGTCCCTAACCTGTTTGTTCCATTGAACACCAATCCAAAGGAGGTCCAAGAAATGAGGAACAAGGTTTGTAATATCAGTAAATTTTTTTTTTTGGTCATCACTACAATTAAGTTGCTCACTTGTAATGAACTAACTTTGCTATAGTGAAATTTTGGGGGTTCAGTAACACAGTTCGAGTATTGTCTTGACCCTTTATGACTAGATACTGGAACAATTCCTAAATGTTCTGAACTCATCTTGGAAAAAGATGCTATTACTGTCTGCTGTATGAAGAATTTCATCGTCTTATATTTTGTTACTGCCAGACCAGTTGCTGGATACCTCTGAAACAGCCACCACTGAGTTTGTGGTAGTAATTCCGTTCCCTGAGATCATAGTTTTGCGTTAGTGACCTGTTTTTCTGTTTTGGTTTCACCAGTTGAAACTGTGGTCTAGACAAAGTCATCTATGGATCCCTCTCCATATTATATTTTATTATGTTGTCATCTGCTGTGGTTGTTGCAGAAATTTTTTTGGCCTTTGGAACTGCACGTTAATCTTTTTGAAATGACCTAATTGTTAATTGTCCAGTCTTCAAGTTCCAGATCTCATCACCAATCTACCAATGGGAAAGCATTGAATGCATTGGGTTTTTTCACTTTATTACTTTTAAAGTGTAAAATATGCACTGGTATCTTATTAATGTTTAACTTGTTCTGGATTGTTTTGCTACTTCTGTCTGATGGCCATATGGAACATGGGAGTTTCGTGTAACATAATGCTATGTGCAGGGGTACTAGCAGGAGTACTTATTTGTTCTAAAATAACTTGTATAAGATCGACAGCTTTTGCTTTTTCTCACTCGGCACTGTAAAATAATAATCACTTGAAATGAGAAGTCTGGTGAAATTGCCAAGCAGTTTCTTGGTGTTTGAAACACAAATACTGTTTTATTAAAAACTTGAATGAAGCAACTAAAAGGAGAGGAGTAAAACTTAATACTTTTCCTGATGATGAGAAGGGTAGTAAAGTAGAAACAAGTACAGATGGTACAGGATCATCATTTCTGAAGAATTTCTGAAATATCAAGTGTTAATACCTTGTGTTTGTATACTTGTGTGCATGTATTTTTATATAAATGGAATGTCCTTCTTAGTTGTAAAGTAGAGGTCTTTCTGGATACATGCTTTTCTTCGTTTATCTTGGAACAAGAAACAATAGTTTAGAAATTTTGAGTCAGTTGCTATAAATTCTTTACCACTGTAGGATATCAAATTTAAATAGATACTCTCTGGATTTAAAGATCCAGTTCCTATTCCCTTCTTGTGTATGGAAAGAGCTGGGAGATATTTAGGATGCAACAGAAGGGATGTGTTTGAGTACTCTGGAGTGCCAGTTTATGCATAGAAAAGTATTTCTATGTCCTTTTGAGAATGTGGTCCTGACTAGATGCAAAAATTGGATGTTGTGCAGTGTTTTACAGTAAGTTCTGTAGAAGATGATATTGTGGTGCAATGTCAGTGACTAGTGACAGAAACCTGTAATGACTGGTCAGGTACAACAGACGCGTGAGCCAGTCTATAAAAAAACAAGGGACAGTGCTTACTGTGGTGCTTACAGACTAAATTCTGGGAAATGTGAGAAAACAACTAGGAGCCTGAGCACCTGTCTTCAAGTGGTGCTTGTAAGCATAGCTTTTTTTAATGGGTAGGGCCATAGCAATTGACACTGGCTGCAGCCTGTTGGCAGGTTCACCCACCACTTTTTCAAAGACGAAAATGCGTTTAACTTTTCACTGTTGTTCATGTGACTGTATTCTGCTGCTTTCCTTTACAGATCCGAGAGCAAAATTTACAAGATATTAAAACTGCGGGCCCTCAATCACAGGTTCTTTCTGGGGTAGTTGTGGACAGGAGTCTTGTACAGGTGAGAGTATAAAATGCCTAAAACTATTAGCTTAAAGTTAATCTACAATATCCTCTATTTTCACCTAATATATCACTATAAAATTATTCTTTAATTGGCAGAGAGTAACTGTTTATAAGGTAAGTCTTAGAGGTAACACCGTTGTCTTTGCGAGAGTGCTCAGGGTCAGAAATTTAGAGGCTTCAGCCATATAGCCCAAGCATGTCTGTGGAGGATGCTTCTTGGGTTTTTTTTTTTGCTGAATGTAATGCATGAAATTAAGAAGGCTCATTTAAACTTATTTATATGGGTTAGATTCTTGTTCAAAACTAGTTGGGCTTTGTGACAACTTTTTGTTTGTTTGTTTTCTGAATTTCTGTATCTTGAAGTATTAATACCGGGCACAGCAGGCTCACTATGGGGCAGTAGTGTTGTGTGTTAAATATGTTTTATCATGCTTCATAGTAGTTTACTTGAAAGGCAGTTTGGGGGGAAAATAACTATTATACATCATTAAACGTAAAAGCAGTATATCTGGACTTTATCTATGAATCATAGCTCAAAGTAAAGAAAGAATTAGAGCTATACAGCTACACTGTGTAGCTGAATGACTTTAAAGCTCTATATATCTGAGTGCTTTAACTGCCCCAGATAAGTATTTTCTGATACACTTCAAAAAGTTTGGCAAGTCTTATCATGACCATAGCATCATTTGTGTCGGGTGTCACGTTGTGTGCATGTCAATTCATTGTCATTTGCGATTTTATCTACCAGTTACTGTTTCTTTGCATGTTTTTAGCAAGCATCATAATGCTTTTGGTTGATGTTTTAAAGCCTGGGCTCGGTTTGCTCTGTTTACTCAATTTACTGTTGCAGGATGCTCCCCTCTCAGACTGTACGGAATCTATTGAAGGGCTCGATCTCACAGAGCAGGCCTTTAGTCCCGCTAAATCTCTGTCTGTTAGAAAGGTACTGCCCTGTCATACTGCTCTAAATACTGTTGTTCACCCTTCATTTTACCTCTTCCTTACCCTGCTCTTTTCCCTCTGTTAGCTAATGATTTGGCTAGAAAAAGGGAAAAAAAATAGATGGATCTCCAAATTATGTATATGCAACTATACAAGCAGCTACTTTACCCTGTTAAAGTGTCTTTTAAGGATTTTGATCTTTTTCTTTGTAGAAGCTGAAGAGGAAACACTTTTGATGTTAAGGGGCTGGTTAGGTTCTGCATATAGTGGGTTTTTTTTGCACATGCTATTAGTGTTGAATTACTCTAATTTGAGATCCATTTTGAGTTAGCTTAATCTCAGCCCGATTACATCAGTGTAATTCCGAAGATATCCACATGTTCAGTGTGTCCTGCTGACAAACGCTGTCAACTTTTGATCCTATGTTGCTAGACATCTTGTTTCCTTAAAACTTCCTGCAGTTATCTACAAGAGTTGCTGAGTAATGTCCCACACTTCCAAAATCGATTGGCTTTCAAGTATGTAATCATACTTGTGCTTATGTAATATTCTTTTAAATACAGAATAAATTCCAGAGATGAATGTATGGTTGGGGTGGACAGTCCTTTGAGGCTGAGTAATCGGGAACAGTTCTCACATTGGAAATAATCTGTCCTTAGCTGTCTTTCCAGGTTTTGAAGGAGTTTCTTAGAGGTGATCTAACATGGAAGCACAGTGTGTAAATAAGCATCAGTGTCTCTTCTGCTCCAGTATTTTACATAAAAGATTCTTAAATGTTGTTTAGGTTGTACCTAACATCTCACTATCAGAATAGCGTTCCCGTCAAAAACCAGAATACTTTGAATTGCATCACTGTTGCAAATCTCATAATGCTTTCTAGTGTAATGAGCCAGTTTGTATTATAGATAGTTGTATCATACTGAGAATCTGGTAATGATGTTTTTCATACCAGTTTGTTTTATCCATATTCTGAAATGAAAAATACTAAAACATTATTTCCAGATTTAAAGTGAAAAATGAAACAAATCCAAATTTTTCCAAGCCGTCCGTGCCTTTTATTCTCTGCTTAATAATACCTTCAAAGTGAGAAGTTATTTTTGTTAGTCATCCATTGGTTATCAAAACACAGGTGGTTTCTTTCATTAGTGATGTGCAGGATATGTTTTAAGTATTATTTTTGAATAATGGCATCATCTTTCTATAAAACTAGTCAAATATTTTACGTGCATTTTTGTAGATGGCAAGGAGCCAACAACAGGTCTATTGGTTATATGATTTCACCTAGTAGTATAACGTTAGGGTTTAGATGTCCAAATTATGTGTTTCCCTTTTCTGGTGTCATGAAAGTGCTTTCCTTCTGAAATACTGTGTAAAATGAGATCACAGCGTTAATTACAGTAGGAGTAGCCTATTTCATAATCTTTATCTTAATATGGCTTGTGACCTGAATACTTAATAGCTTCCTGTTGGGGGGGGAACCAACCCAACAAAAAACCCCTAAACCAACCAACCAACCAAAACAAAAAAACTTAAAACAAAAATTCCCAAAACAAACCACACCAACAAACAAACCAAAACAAAAACAACACAAAAAACCTAAACAAACCACAACCTTGCAAAAAACCCAATGAACCAACCAACAACAACAAAAAAAAACCCATCAGAGATATTTTCTAGAAAGATTATGTCAAAAATTAGTCGTGTATTGTGGAAGAAAGGAGGTATAAGCAGTTTTATGATGCCCACATAAACCTTACATGAAACTTTGAGGAGACCTGTACATCAAGGACTTAAGGACTGTGAGGTACCAGGTAATTACAAGTTCTCAGGTAACAAATTCTTTGACACTCATTGATGGTTAAAGTAAAAAGTCCCATCTGATTGCAGTAACGCCTACAATGTGTTGTTTTCAGTTAACATTGAGATTTGTATCAAATACTAAAGCACGCTATTTTGGATGAGAAAAATCCTATTTGTGTGCAGTGTGCATGTAATGCTTTGAGTCTTCTGTGCCTATGGCTGCAGTAGGAAATATTCCATTTTGCCTTGTCACTAGCATTGTCCCTGTTCTGAGAAGTCCTGGCCATGTTGCAACACAAGCTCCTTGTGTGTCATGTAATTTTATTCATTTTATAGACTTGGTTAACCAAGCTTCTGCTGCAGTCTTGGCAGAATGAGGGGGAATGTTGGTTATTCTTGCCAGCGACCATTCTGCAGTTTGATTTAAAAAAAAAAAAAAAAAATAATCACCTGAATTTTCAGGAATTTTAAGTAAAAGGGGAATCACCCATTTCATGTCTCTTCTCTTAGAATGGAAAGGCTTTGTTTTATGTGGCTTTGTTTTTCTTGAAGAGCCTCTCAGTTCTGCTTCAGAGGTGACACTGTGTTTTGATGGTGACTTCTACATGAACAGTACCTTAAGAATCTTGATTTTTTGGATAAAGGCACTGCATTAATGCCAGATTGTGTTAAGAGTGATTGTTAACTTTAGACAATTATTATGAACCTCCTGTCTGAGAGAAAAATTGGCGTGTATAAGGTGCCAGTTTTGCCCATCCCTATCCCTGAGAACAAGTTGAAGTGCTTGCCTGTTAAATGATGGTCACCTCATAGCAGTTTGGAATTTTTCTCTGAAAGCAAGATTTGGTGGAGAAATTGCAAAATGACTTGATAATCTAAAATTTTCTTGTAGGATAACTGAGGTCCAGATTTAGTATGAAGGTATATTGTGTATCATTAGCTATAAATTACTTTCCATTTGCTGGATCTTTGTGGGGAGAGTATGCCCCTACAAAATTCTCAGGAGTGAAAATAAATTCTGTTCATAATTGTAATCTGTCCATTATTTGTTACCGTGGAGAAAATGCTGTTGATACTCAGGTGCATACACATGCAATCAAACCTCAAATAGTCATCAAAATAGTAGGAGAAACATCATCAAAATAATACTAGTATCAGCATAATCCAGATGAAATCACTAGAACATTAGTTTTTTGCATGTCATCCTGTGTTGAAACAGAATTCCAGTCTTCTCTGTGGGGAGTTAATTCCCTCTCTACAGGGTCTCTAATCCTGGAAGCAACTCCAGATCAATATTCTTGTTCAATTGT
This sequence comes from Podiceps cristatus, assembly GCA_000699545.1. NCBI lineage: Eukaryota > Metazoa > Chordata > Aves > Podicipediformes > Podicipedidae > Podiceps > Podiceps cristatus. The sequence goes on from KL266502.1 coordinate 53,884, forward strand.
TCTGAATGTTCATAGGAATCAACGAATGGCACGGACAGGCTGATAGCTCTGCTAAGTCTTGTCTATTTTAGTGTCACATTAAACAATCTAAAATATGTCCTGTACTGTTTTAGTCCTTTATTCTCGTTTCCTTCTATCCCATGTTACTCTCTTCATTTTGTGTTGTATATTTTTTACTTGAATTCATGGCAGGCTGATCTGTGGCCTATTCTGTGAAGTAAGGCATCTCTACTTCTTTGATTTGTACATGTTTTAGAGTAATTATGTTACAGAACTTACTAACATACTACTATAACTTATTTTCCCCATTGAATCAGTCCCTCTGCCCTTATAATTTTCAGTAGCGGCCTTTAAACTACTTCTATATGACTGATACTGAGCAAAACTGGATGTGTTACTTTGGAAAGAGCTTTTAGCAGATCAAAAGTTTGTCTTTCTAGTCTCTTGTGTAATTTTTCTGCTTTTACAGTCTGAAAAACACAAGTGCTTTCTCTTTCTAATACATAATCCGCTTACTGTCATTGCCTTTGATCTTACTTCACTTGAGCCAAAGATACTCAGCTAGTACAAATACTGTTTGCATTGATTGTGGGTGTGGGTTTCGTGTGTGTGCGGTTTGGGTTTGTTGTTTTTTTAATTTAGTAAATGTGATAAGCTTGATGTGCTGCTTTTATTCCCAGTAGAGAGGTACTCTCTTAAGGAGGAGGATACATAATGCCAGTGCACTGGTTATCTTGCTGCAAACTGCGTGTCTTGCTGTTTGCGTTATTAAATAAATAGGCATTCAGTAAAATTTTTTTCATGTGAAAGTTGTTCTACCCAGTCATTTTGGATTTAACTTGAAGACAAGATTCAAAGATTTTTAAATGTTCCAGGGATACCAACCAGTGTGTGCACTGTATGTCTTGTTCCTCTCTTGACTCTTGTAATCTCAGGCAGAGTTTCTAGAGTTTTCTGAGATGAGTGCTTTACAAGCTCCTGCTACTTATTGCTGAGTTTCAGTTAGAGCTACATATTTAGTTTGAATGGTGGGCAGAGAGAGAGGGGGAAATACAGTGTTACCATGGGCACTGGATTTCTGCCATCATTAAAAGCTGGGACTTATTATTTTGGGGATGCTTTACATTTTCTACAAAATAATTAGGATTTTTACAAAGGTTGGTGTTTTGGGGACTTTTTAATGGATTATCCTGTAGGAAAAGCTTTGAGTATCAAATCGGAGGTTTTCTGGTATTAAGACATCTGGGGCTTAATGGAAATAGTTGAGAAAAGGCTATTGATGTTCGCCATCTGAGACGAGAGTTCCTCTTACTTTATGGAGAAACAGAGGTGATCTATAATGTTTTAGAGATGTTTCTTGTCTGCAGTTCCTTTCAGGATCTTACAGTGGAGGCTTCTGGTTACGCTGTTTGTTCTTCAGTACTTCTGGCTGGTGGTTGCTTCCTGAAGGGCAGCATAGGTTCTAACCACCAGCTGTTCTTACCTCCCTGGATTGCTCTAGACCAGATTTCTGAAGATCTCTCGTGTGGCTTTCAGAAATATCTACTGCTCTTGTCCTCATTCCATCAGGACATTTTTGTCTGTCACCTTTTTGGTGCTGACAGCTTGTCCAAAGCTGCTTTCAGTATCCGAAACAGTACTCTGGCTAATTTCATTTTCAGTTTTACAGTGAAGATCTCATGCTTGTCCATCAACTATGGATGTCAAATGGAATGTTTGTCTCTGTCAGGTGCTGTTTGTTCTTGAACTGTGTTTTCTAATGCTTTCTTTTAAATTTTGGTACAAATAACATTTGAATGTGACGATAACTTGGGCCAATCAATAACCCCTACTTACATGGTAATGGATTTCAAATATGTCTTTTCAATAATGAAGACGATTCGGGTATCACAGTGACATGAGGCACAGAGCACAGATCAGCCATCTCCAAACTAGTATCAGTAGAGGTCTGTATATCCAATGAAAAAACCAACTGCTTAAACAAGTCACTTGAAAGATGCAGCAGGTATCCAGGCAAGCATCTTCCCTATCTGAGACAATGAAAAGCCAATGGCTTTAGTCTTTACTATATGATTAGAGAGGAAAAACTAAACCTTAGCAGTAGAGAAACTCTGATGCAGCTGCTTTTGTCCATTGGATCTTACTGTACTTGGAACTGCTAATCTTTTATTTGTATAACTTTTTATCTGGCTTGTATGACAAATGTGCTAGATGTAAATATGCTAATTTGTGTAAGATTACAGTTAACCTTAATTACTTAGATTGCTTGTAATAAACTATTATTCTGGTGTATACAGAACGCATACAAGATGGCTTTTTACTATAACATGTATTAGTTGTTTTGTAGTAGCTACTAAAAATGTCTTTTCCCTTATTAAAAACAAACAAAATCAAAACTAAACCAAACCAAACAACCCCACCCCAAACAAACACAAACAATCCCAAACCCACCCCCAAAAAACCCCAAACAAACCCCAAACAAAAGTACATGTGAGCTGAATCCTGTGAACTTCAACAGGTATTCTGTGCCCAGATTGCCATGTAGTTGGGCCTGGTATCCTGTTTCTTTTGTGGGGAGAAAAAGAAACGTGATACTTTTGTGACTTCAGCTATAATTCAGCTAGTCTGTTTGGCCGCTCTCTGATTTACTGCTTAATGGTGGATATTCCCTGGTGGAAACACTGATGTGTCTGTAAGAGTAATTAACGAGACCTGTTTTCTCCTTTATATTAACCTGCTGGCAATTAGAGTTTAAAAAAAAAAAAAAAAAGAAAATCTGTAATAGATTTTTTTTTTTTTAAATCTGAAAGAAAAGAAATGCAGCATTCTTCAGATTATCTTTTTGGGTTGTTTTTGGTTGCTTCATAGCCTCTGTACTTCTCAGGGTTCTGCAAGTTACTGCTCGATTGCAGATGTATTTAATTTTCTTTTGTCAGGGAGAACTGGTGACTGCATCAAAGGCAATAATTGAGAAGGAGTATCAACCAAAAGTCATCGTGAGCACAACAGGACCAAATCCCTTCAATAAACTCACTGATCGAGAACTGGAAGAATATCGCAAAGAAGTAGAAAGAAAGCAGAAGGGACCAGAAGGTTGGTTTCTGTGTCTGCTTTTTCTGCAATAGACTGTAATAACAGCAAGTTTATTACTAATTGAAAGGTGGGTTACCTGCAAAGGCTGTGGATAAATTATTCAGCTTTTGTGTGTTTCAGTTTTTGCAGTCTGAATTAGAAATTTAAAAAGCATATTGGAAATAGAATGTGCGATCTAAGTGTTAATGGAATATTCTGTAAAATGCCTAGATCTGATTTTAAAATCTATCCTAGTAGACAAACAGTTACTGCTGCTGTTAAGAACTTGAAAGCTTGAAACTTCAGTCAAAAAAATTCTAGGTACTGCAGAGTATTACAGATTGTTCCCCTTTGTTTCCCTTAGCGCTAGAGATGGTTTAGGGTGAGAGGATGGTGTTGCTTTTTAGCAGCAAAATGCAGTTTTCGAACTCAATGAAAACTGGGTTTGAGAAATCTGTTGAATGGGGAAGACAGAGAACAACATTTGATTGCTACTTTGAAATGGCGTGTCTTAGGGACTCCCCCCAAAACACCCTTTCTGAATTATCATAGAATTATAAGAGAATTGTGCTGTTAAGAGAGATTGGTGCTGCATCTGAAGTGGTTATTCTGCTTTACTTCTGTGTAGCTTTAATGGACGGTACTCACGATGCTCATCTGCTGTTAGGTTTTAAACTTGAATGATGCGGGAACCAGGAGTGCCATTTCTTTCGCAGTGTGTGCTCACTGCTCCGCTTTTTGATAAGGCAATGTAGGAGCCATTGTAGATTGTATGTGTTCAGTTAATCAAGTATTGGACGGTGTGGGGTGGGATACTCTGCTGTTATGCCTGTATAACTGCCTACATTTATTCTCTCAGTAACGTTGCTACATCCTTCTTAGATAAGATATCAAAATATGGAGAGACTGTGTTACTGAGACAGACACCAGCTGGGGAACAGAGTACATTGCTTAGAAATCAGACCATCAGTGAGCAAAACACGTCAGATAAAAAGACTCTGGATTTGAAAGGCAGATCAAAAACCTTTCAAGGAACAGATACGAAGACTTTACAGGATCGTGACGTATCATCACTGTCTAAATCTTTAGATAACACTCAGTTTGCTGCTGCATGGGTTTCTTGTCAGACCACGCAGCAAGTCATCACACATCTTAACCGAGAAGAGCCAGATGGGCAGAAGTCCTCCCATAAGGAATTTCATACCGCAGTGATCAAAGCATTAAGGTCCGATCCTGACCTTTTGGCTGAGGCCTCAGGTATTACTGACGTGGTACAGCTGGGCTCGCGATATAAGGAACAACCTCTTTGCCTACACCGTTTGAAGATTCTGTCAGTTGACTCTCATCCGTGGGACTGATTTCACTTTTAATTGTCTAGGTGAACTGTATGGAACAACGTTTGGATGTTGTTCCTGATATACGGTGTGCTCTATTAATGTTCGGATCTAGGGCTGCTTAAACCTGGCAGCAAGGGGGACCCTCCTTACTAATAACAAATGCACAAACCACTGTGAAATCTGTTTTGAATCATTTAATTACTGCATGTTTCTCTGATGATCTGAGCAGTCTTCTTTTCTTTTGGGATGCCATTTTGTTTACCCTGAGTTTCAGCAATACTAAGCAAGCAAAAGAACGTTATCTCGTGTGGGACTGATATCGCTCTCCCTCCTCCCCCCATACTTGTCTATATCTTCCTTGTGTTTTTTTCTCACAAGTTTTCTTTAGAACAGTGGGATAAACCAATTAATAAACAATTACATTACTCATGCCCTCTCATTTAAAAAACAAAACAAAAACCCCACAAACCCACCCCCCAGAAAATAACCACCACCACAGAGCTCAACTGTGACTTCAACAGTTTTGTTAATACCAAGCTATCACTGTGTTTTCTTTTGCTTGTTTTGGTATTATTTAATACACTGGCAGAATTTGCTTCAGAAAAGTGTATTTGCATCTTGCGTGTATGGAGCAAAAGGACAGTCGTTTTCTCACATGCTGAAAGGTTTTGTCTGCCTCTAATTTCTCTTTGTCTGCATCTGCAGAACCTTCAGAAGATGGCAGACAGCAGAAAGACAGGAGTCCCCCCGATCACACCTCAGTTCGCACTCCTCCCAGTACGCCAATTAAAATAGAGGAAGGTATGTTCTTCTGATTTGGGGGCCAGGGGAAACCAGTAACTGCATCATTAGTGACTGACGCATGAAAATATATGAACTAGTATTTAATAAAGGTAAATTATTTCTTGTATTTTATTTTTATACTACCTAAAATATACAACACTGAACTATGAGTGTAATAGGAGTTCTGTTTACAATAATAAAGAAGTGTGCATTAATATATAGACAAATTTTCATCTCTTCAGAATTGCCATCTCTTGGTGTTTCTCAACTGATTTACCCTTTTGTACATTTTCTGCAAGAAAGAATTGCTCTTATGAAATGAAACAGTGTCTGAAATGGTGAACCAGACACAAATTTAGATGCTTTGATAAATCTCCCTCATTGATTGCACATTTCTTAAACATTATTGTACTTGGATTACACCTCACTAAATATTTATTCCAACTCAATTTGAGTCTAAATATCATTATTTGCTCACTTTATGTAATAGTTTTAACTAAAATGAGAGCAGGGCTGGTAAAGTCTACAGTTTCCTCCAAAAGGGATAAAATAACAGTCTTGAACAGGTGTAATCTAATTTTTGTCTTGTTTCCTTTACCTTGTACATTGGATATATCACTTGTCTGTTAGTCTTCCATTCACTACTTCATCTCATTCTGTTTTCAATAAGAATGGTTGCAACCATTCTTCTAACTTAACACAATGGCTGTGATGAATGCATAGATTCTCTACTTGTGCTTTTTTCTTCTTGTGGCTGCGTTACAAACAGGAGATGGATATGCTAAAGAGTACCTGTTACCATAGTAAGTATCATTCCATACTCTGACCTGCTTATGTGCTTTGCATCACTCTTGCATCTTTGTTTACCAAGGTTTTTTGTTGGGTTTGCCTTTTTTTTTTTTTTTTTTTTTTTTTTTTTTTAGCGGTTTTTTTTTGTTTTGTTGTTTTTTTTTTTTAGCAGGCTTTCTCAGTTGAGATGCTGATTTCTTTAGTTTTTGATTTCATTAAATTCTAGGTAGTTACAGATCTTATCTTAAAATGCACTCCCCCTTTGAAAGAGGCTGAGAAAGTGACATCATGTGTTTCCATATCTCTGTGTCCGGTTCCTCAGTTTAAAAAGGAATAGTCTGAAGTTGTGTCTCAGATGTAGCTGAAACAGGCCTGGGAGTCTCTGCCCCAACAATTTGCTGCTGCTTACCCAGCTGGGTCCTGGTAATGACATGGAAGAAAGTTCCTGATCTGTCCCAGTGCAGGAGTGTTACCACTGACATGGATTTGAACTTACCCCGCAGGCTTCTGCACAGAGTGGATATGGAACTGCTCCTATGTTACGTATGTCAGCTGTAGGGGAACTCAAATTCCAACCAAGGAATAGCAGCAGTTTCTACAGCTGTTTCGGCTACATCTGCAGGGCCACATCAGATTATACTTTCAAGTAATAAGGATTTTGCCCCCCCTCCATTTGTATGTCCTGTTATATCCAAAAGTCGGTGTGTTTGTCAGAGATGAGTCAAACTACATCGTAGACAACTGTGATGCTAATAATAAAGTTCTAAAACCTGAATTTTATTTAAACTGAGCATTGTATTCCGCAAACTCTTCTAGCTGTGTAAGTTTTCCAGGACAAACATACAAAGCTGATTTTAGAGAGTAACTGGAAGTTCATACCACGACGACTTTGGTTGGCAGAAGTTCTGTTCAATGACAATGTTCTCTGTATACAGCCACTTCTCAACTTTTCTCCTCATATTGTTTCTATTTAAGTGTAGCTGAATTCAGAAGAGTATTTTGTGTTAACTCAGTTATAGCCTAGTTTGTATGTTTGTCCACGTTTCTGTTGAAAAAAACCCCTAAACCTTTATTTTCATAAATAATGTGAATTGTAAACACACACCACAATTAGTTACTTTTCAAACTCTGATGCCACAGTATATGTAAAGGGAGAAAATGGATGGTAGACATGGTTATTCTTAAAAAGAAAAAAAAAGGTACTGTTGAGTTCTTAAATGTAAATAAGCTTTGCAGCAAGATACATTTTTAAACCTTCCTAGTTAAGTCCTTCCTAGTTAAGTTACTGAAATCCATCAAGTAGAATAGCAAGGTGTTACATAACGTGTGGTTTCTTTATTGAATGTGGAATCTGTAAATTCCCTGACTCTGGTAAAATATTGCCCTTAGTGAGTTAGATAAACAGATGTGTGTTTGATTCCAGTATAGCGTTAATCTGTTTGGTAAAGGTGATGGTAATTTGACAACCTGGGAAGGACATTAGTCCTGCATTCAGGAGTTACTAAACTGTTCATACTTAACCAAGGCTTAGGCCAACTGGCAGATGCTGTTTGAATGGTTGTAGCTTCCTATTCTTTAATTTTAAGAATTTCTAATCTCTTTCTTTAGAACTTTGTTTAAAGCTTTCTTTTAAACTTCTTTTTTAAAAGAAGATAAAATAAAGCTGACTGACAATCTAATATGGTGCCCATTCTAAAAGCTGGGCCAGCTAATGAATATCATTTGGAAGGGACCTACGATGCCCCTCGAGTCCAGCGGCTTGACCGCTTCAGGGCTGGCCAAAAGCGAAAGTGTGTTGGTAAGGGCATTGTCTAAATGCCTCCTAAACACTGACAGGCTTGGGGCAGCGACCACCTCCCTGGGAAGCCTCTTCCAGCCTCAGACAGTCCTCTCGGTAAAGAAATGCTTCCTCGTGGCCAGTCTGAGCCTCCCCTGGCGCAGCTTTGAGCCATTCCCTTGCGTCCCATCACTGGATCCCGGGAGAGGGATCAGCAGTGCTTTAAGTTAACTTCTAAAAAGTAAAATGAAATCCAAAAAGAGTGTAGTGGGAGCGAAGAATTGTAGGTGATGCTTCCTACAAATCTGCGTACCACGTACGCATACAGGCTAAACTAGAGCTTCAGGAGGCAGCTTGTAATGTACATAATCGCTTTCTCTTTTTTCCTGTTTTAAATCCTGCCTGCATTATAACTTTTAAACTGCTAACTTGTGCATTCTGAGTGTTTGGCTCTGAATCCTGGTGTGTCCTGTTTATTTAACCTGTTAGAAGTTCATGGTGCTCTAGGCAAGTCATGTTGGGTTTTCTAGCAGGTATTCACAGAACGGAGCCCTCTAAAATATATTAGGGGAGTATTAATCCAGTTTGGCCGAAATGAAAAGAATACTCATTGTCATTTCCACAGGAAAAATGGGAAAGTATCAACTATTTTCTGTAAATTCTTGTGAAGGCCTTCAGTCTTTTCCAATTAAAATGAACAAGATTTTAAAAGGGAAAAAAATAGTTGCCATTCTTCTGTGCCTTACAATGAGTATGGCCTGGATTTTGCTCTGAATTCCTCCTTATGTAACATCAATGGGGATATATTTGATGCAGCTAATGAGATGCTTCTCGGCTGCAGAGCAGCAATGAACATTGCAGGAGCTTTAAAAAGTGCTTGTTGTTAAATATATACATGCACAAAGCAGAGCTTTAAACAGGACAACTCTAAAGCATCGTGCTGAATGAAGAAATTGAGGGAGTAGTGGTAAAGTCCACCTTTGGACATAGTTATCACTAGATTTCTTATGTTCCTTTATACAGGGCTAAGTTCTGCTCTTAGACATCACATACATTTTTTTAAAAAAAAGGCTGTATCGCATAACCTGCTGAGCTCACTTAATTTGATAAACTACATGGATTTTATAAGAATCCATAATATATACTCATATCTTGCAACAGAAGTGAAGCCTTTGTGATAGGAAATCATATTCTGAAGCAACATCTGTTAGACCTCATGGAAAACATTATGAAAATCCACATTGTGATTAAAATTGGCAAGCTAACAGTTTAGAAATTAATGGATTTGCGTGTATTGGATCACCGCAAGCCAGCAATTAGTTTTATCCCACCAAAAGAAAAAAAGAATCAAGATGTGGAATTTCTTGGCGCTTTCTTCAATGCCAATGAAAATTGTGGATTTAATTCCTGCTTGCTGCACTAAAATCTCACCTTGTTTGTAAATGTCATAAATAAAACAGGAGAGAAGTCTAAACAGCTACTTTCTTGCTGGTTTACCCCCACACGATGGAATTCAGCTTTATCTGTTCTGTGGTAAGAAGCTTAAAACCGAACAAAGCTTTTGAGTATCTCCTGTCTCTGTGCCCAAAGCCAAAGGAGAACAGACCTATGACAAAGGCTTTCATGTGTCAGTTTATGTGTAGAGAGGGCCCACCATCAACTCGCTTCACCTTCTCTGTTCTGGGGGCACTTAGGTAAACTCACTGTGCCGTTGTCTGTCCGCCCACTAGAGACACAGCAGGACCAGACTTACAAAGATGACAGTGACGCTGCAACTTTCAAGCAAACCCTCCCAGATCTCACCCCTGATGAGCCTTCAGAAGCACTCAGCTTCCCTCCCTTAGGAAAGGAGGAAGGGAGATGTGATGAAGATGTGCCCAAAAGCCCAACGGAGTCACCTGCAGTGGAAAATAAGGAACCCCAGTCTCAACCCGCTGAGGAGCCAGTCACACCAACGGCTGAGGAGGGGACAGCGGCTGATGCAGGTAGTGATGAATCTCCAGGGAAGTCCCCATCGAAAAAGAAAAAGAAGTTCCGCACTCCTTCCTTCCTGAAGAAGAGCAAAAAGAAGAGTGACTCCTAAAGGCCAAACACACTGCAGAAACACTGTCATATTTTAAAGTTCATTAACCACTAGAATGTATCAGATCGTACTGAGTGTTTTGTCTTAATACGTAAATGAATGCAGCGAGTAATCCAACCAGCCCCTCAAGTTATGGCTTGATTGTTTAAGGTTATAACCGGAAACTAATGTCCAAAAGGTGCTAATCCTGTGTTTTCAGCAGCTACCGCAGATCTGATCCCAAATTTGTAATCAAGTGTAAATGACTTCCACGTGGAAGGCATTCAGTCATTATTTTTAAAGAACAAAACCAAATTTCACACTTAAAACACACATTGCTTACCGCAAGAAGTGTTCTTCTCCAAGATTCTGTTCCAAGTCACAAGTAAGTTACTGCTTAAATATTGACTCTTAGAGAGGAGGCTTTTGCAGTGGTGATTTCAAGGGGGATGTATTCAACTGACATGTAAACTTCTGCGGGCTTGTGGTTACCGATTGTGTGTTAGCCAAGCTTCGAGGCTCTCCAGCCCTTCCTCTTCTCCCCTCTGCCTGTTGTAACAAAATGAAGGTGTTCTTCACTTTGTTTTACGTTATAACTGGCACTTGAAATCATCTTTGATGTCTAGGACTGCAACAACTGTGGTGTGTTCTGCTCATGTTCTGTGTTGAAAGAGCCCAATTGTTGCCCCCTTTTTTTTTTTTTTTTTTTCCCCCCACTAGTGAACAGTTTGCAGGAAATCTGTCAGTCTTGTCCCCCTGAGAACCAGTCATATGGTAATTCGGCTGTTAGAGAAGGTTAAAAAGTAACTGCATTAAAAGCATTTCAGAAGTTTTCCAGCTGGTGGGGTGAAGCGTGGGCAGTGGTGTTTTGGTTTTTTCACCCTCTTAAGAATCCCTCGGGTGCGCAGGCAGACCTGTTGCGTATAAATGCTATTTGCGGCCTTTTGTGTTTGTTCCTTCCCATGATAAAAATGTAAATGCGTTACACTGAATATTTAACCTTTTTTATATTAATTATTTTCACTTACAAAAACTGGCATTTCTTTAATATTTTTGTTGTTCTTGCCAGCAGTAAAGTACAGAAATCCCAAGTAACCTTAAAGGTGTATTTTCACCGTTTGCTATAAATGTTTGTTTCGTATGTAGCATGATAAAGAAAATCGCTTTCACCACTGAATTCACTCTTTGCCAGTTATTGCCATACTTCTGTCTATCACTAATCGCAAGAGTAGTTTACGATCAGATAGGTAGAGCTTGCAGGAATTCTCCAGAAACCGAGTGTAACCGCCCCAGCCAGAAGCGGGGAGCTTGGTGGTTATTTCTGGTTTCTAGTTTTAGCATTTCTGGTTTTAACAGCAGAAAACTTGACACCCCTGGGTGGGAGAGGCATTGACTCACAGCGCGTGTCTGCAGCAAAGCAGAACGTGGATGTAACCTTTTAGGACAACATTAAACAGCGCAGTTGGTACCAGAGCAGAGAACCAACGCCTGACGTTCGCACAGCAGAAGGGGGCAAAGGAGAGGGGGGTTGAGCCGCCGGACGCAGCTCTGGAGGTGCCAGCACCGGCACTGGGGAGCAGCTGGAAGGAGAAGCAGCGCTGTGCGATGAGGAGCGAGAGCTCCAGGGGGGACTGGGTGCCGCGAGTGAGGTGGGATGGGGGGGCAGCAGCCGCGGGGCGCTGGGCGGGAGAGACCCCTGGACAGCAGCGTTCAGTGGGGGCTGCATGGCAGGAACGGCTTTCAGCTTGTATTTTAACCTTGTGTGTCCTCTGCGCAGGAGGAAGCGTACACCACTTCCTTCGCTAACTCGTGCTTTGCTGCAGGGTCGTAATGAAATGACTAATCGCTCTGTTTCAGTTCTTTAACGGCGCCCCTCCATTTCTCTTGACCACATATGCAATGACTCTTTAATTTCTAATTTTGTAGTTTGTTCTTTTAATTCTTTGTATTACAATATGAAATGTAGTCATGTATGGTATGGTTACACACTTTGGGGCAGAATGAAGTCCTGTATTTTTTCTTTCTTGTATCATTAAGTTCTACTCACAAATAAAACTCTTTAAAAAAAAAAAAAAAACACAACAAAACACCACACCAACCCAGTCTTTTCCTGTTCTGCTTTCAAAACTTGTCTGGTTTTCTTCTACGGTTTTAGCCTGCTGAATATAGTTACTCATTAAAAGAAAGGGGAGGTAAGGTGTTGATTAATGACTATTTTCTGAGAGTATATTACAATGGGGCATCCTAGCTGTGCCCCAGGCAGGACCTGGGGGGGTCATGGTCCCCGTGCTTAGCTCTGTACCCCCTGGGGTGGGGATGGGTGTGACATTGTCACTGCCATTAGCTGACCAGCTGAGTGTACGGTGTAACAGTTTATTTGTAATGCAAAAAGAACAGTGCTTTGTCATCTAAAAACATCACACAGCATTAGAAATATAAAACATCTCTCAAAATGTAATTGTATTAAAACAGTCCCCCTGGGCCCCAGTCCGGGTCAGGTGGGGGAAGCCTGGGCTCTGCTGCTTGCTTTGGGTGTTGATGGCCGGGTTCTAAGGTGGCTGATGCAGCTTTTACCAGGCAGAGGAGCAGTGGTGGGGAGGAGCTGTCGGGAATCGGGTGCTGTGGGGATCGGGTGCTGGCTGTGCAGGGGTGGCCCCTGGGGCTCTTCTCTGCTGGCCCAAGCCAGGCAGGGAGCAGAGACCAGCTGTGTTCCGCTGCACTGAGGGCGAAGGGGGGGTGGCACTGCACCCTTGCTGTCACACCAGCCTCTACTCTGATGCTCCCAATACTTAACTGTTTTGTGGGGTTGCTTTTCTATTTGCGAAAGGAGCCGCATGTGCTGGGACCTGTCTGAAACAGAACGGCTTGTGGAGGGCCATCAGAAACCTGAACCTGGGTGTGCCTGCAAAGCGGCGTCATGCATCCCCTTCTGAAGATGAAAATCCTCCTCTTCCCCTTTGGCCAGCAGAGTCAGGTCGCGTAGAGGTCCTTGGAGGCTGGGGGAGTTTGGGGGTTGCTTCCTACTCCTCCTTTGTCTGCTGTTTTACAGCTCCAAGTAAAACGAAGGGGATGAGGAACAAAGCTCCGCAGAGAGTGAAGCAAACCTCTGCC
>KL266503.1:0-15868 GCA_000699545.1 Podiceps cristatus
CCCCCCCCCCTCTAACTGCGTTGGGAAGGAGCCGTAATTGTTAGGGTAGTTTCCATGTAATACCACTAACTAATGGCTTACCTCAGGCATTGTGAAGTCTGGTTTTATTTGTGGTGATTGGAATTGAGGGAAGTTTATATCTTGACCCCAAATTGTTATAAAAACAGGGCATGTAACTCCAGAAGAGAAAGTAGTGCTGAAGTATGAACAGAAACGGTAGGGCCTAAATAGAGTTTTCCATCGCTTCGGAACACGCTTTGCGTTCTGCAGTCAGTATGGCTTCCCGTGCAGCAAGTGAAGAGTTCGGTTTTCATAAAATCACGTTTCCCATCACTAACCCTCCAAATCTTACGCTTGTTTGAAAGCTAATGTTTGCTATAGAAAGTTGAGCCCTATTCTGCCTTTGTATCAATACTATGGAAGCTGAAAGTTGCTTAAAAATGGTGAATATTGTATTGATTTCAGTCACTTTGTTTTTGTAACAGTCAAACCAATACTGTAGCATATATATAGTAGCTTTAGTGGTTTTCTAAATGCAGTGGTAACCATATTCAGACAGGTTTTGCCTCATCAATATTGTTAAAGATAAATGTGAGCTGTATAATGGCAGGCAGAACTGACTTTGTAAGGGTCTCTTATTTCAAAGTTTGAAACTACTGCTTTCAAGATAAACCTTCAGTCACTTGGAAATCAGGAACTCACAGAGCATTAGTTGTAGGAATGGTTCGTTGGGTTCATTTACGTCTTCTAATTCCTGAAAATGCTGTGCCCATGAAAACAAACAAACGAAAAAGGTAACTTCTGAATGTCTTAATTTTGCTGCTTATAAATTATTCTTCTTAGGGATCTTAATGGAAATAACATCACAAGAATCACCAAGACTGACTTTGCTGGTCTAAGGCACCTTCGAGTTCTGTAAGTCTTCTCTTTCTATCATTGATACCTTTTAGGGCTGATGCTACAGTTTGCTATTAAAAACATTGAACTAGTTATCTTTCAGTTTATAAGCTGGATGGGTTATTGCTTTTTACCTATTGTGCTACTGCATCTGAATTTATAACCCCTCCCCTGTGTGTTATACACGCATACAAATAATTTAGCAATTGCTGTAAATATTCGTTTAAAGTTTTTTAATCTCTGCTTAAGGTTATGAGAACTTGATTTAATATGGCATGTAGCTTATGAGTAAGAGCTGCTAAAACTGTTTGAATAACTGCTGGAGTGACTTCAGTTTAGGGTTAGGAAATGTATAGTTGACACCGAAAATGGGTACTCTCAACCTGAAGTATAAGGGAATTCATTAAGAAAAAGTTACTCCTTTGCTGAATTTAAAAGCAAGTCCCAGGTCAAGATTATTACTTTTCTACAGTTTCTGGGCAAAAAGGCAACACTTTAACAGTGAATTAGAGGAAGGAATGTTTTGGGGTGTTTTTTTGTAAACATTTTTGTTTCAAGAGTTATGAAGCTTTTAAAATTCTGTGGGGTTTTGCATTGTGTGGTGTTTTTTTTTGGGGGGGGGGTGGGTGGTGAAGTCTAACTAATACAGAGTTTAAAATACTGCAGAATCTATTTAGCTTATTTGTTAAAGCTATTTAATTTGAGCAAGTAGCCCTATAAAATCCTTTTCCGTTTCTTTCTGAAACAATATCATGTTGTAGTAATTTTAAAATTTTTTACAAAACAAAACTACTGTTATGGTTACAATCTCTGCAATCCTTCACTGATGTTTTTTCCCAACACCGCAGTTCAGTATTTTTGTTTTGTTACTCTCATACGAGACTAATTTCGCTGTCATACTGTTCAACTGGAGTCTTACAACTTGCCGAAGAGCAGTGATGTATGTGTGCACACAGCATGTATGCGTAACTTTTTGACTTTGACTTTTAAAGTAGATGAGCAAATGTAATATATATTCCTATTTCTTTTCTCAAGAACTATTTTTCCTGTTTTGGGCGTATGAGCCTATGTAAAGTGTTGATGGCAGGGATCCGGAAGGTTAGAGTGGATGTCACTCTAGAATAACTGTTGTACTGCTTTAATGAAGATGTGGCTGCCTTTAAACGACTACTGTTAATGCAACAAGTGATCTCGGAGCTATTAAAACTTATAAATAAAAATTTCTGTTTCAGTCAGCTCATGGAGAACAAGATTAGTACTATCGAGAGAGGAGCATTCCAGGATTTAAAAGAACTGGAGAGGCTGTAAGTATTTTTAATTCTAAATGTATGAGGTTTTTTTTTTCTTTTTATCTAATTAGTTGTGTATTAAGGTACTCAGGCCTCTGGGTTTTTTTGTGGTTTTTTTTTGTTTATTTCGTTGGGTTTTTTAATTATTTTTTTTTAAACTTGAGAGATCTGTCCTTACCGAGATACAAGGGAAGTAAGAAATTCTCAAGCAATATGTATTGGACTCGTGGTGTGGGGGGGTAGCTTTTGTGAGCAGTCCAGATATGAAGTGTAAACTGCAATTGTTTTGTAGGAAATAGCTTGGATACTATCAAACATTCCCCTTGAATATACAAGGACTTTTTCAAACATGAATACACCTAAAAAAGCCTGTTCTCTGAGGTACCGTGTTAGATACTAGTCTTGGAGGTGTTGGATGTCTTATACAATGTCTTATTGGAAGTAACTGTTAGTTAGAAAATGTTGTCTTTTAACATAGTATGAAAGCAGTAATTGAATTCTACTCCAGTTTTTATATGATTAAAACTTTTACACAAGTTTAGAAAAAATATGAACTGTTAGCTTTCAAAAATTAGTTGGATTTGGATTTTAAAAAATGATTGAGTACTGTGGGGAGAGAGTATGGAGCAGGGATGAGAGGATCTTGTGTGGTGAAGTCAAAGTGCAAACACCTTTTTGATTGCAGTAGGGCGTAGAAAATGAGTAATTCCCCAAACGGTTTAGCTTTTTATAGTAGTTGCTTGATTTTCAGTATGTGTCTTATTTTGTTGCTTTTCCTAACAGAAAATATTTTTTAAAATGCATTGTACAACTTGGGACATCTGGCTTCTTAAAGGCAGGGTGCTGATTGTTGAATATAGTTTCAGTTTGGAGCTAGGAAAGTCTAAGAATGCCACTGTAATAATGTATGTTTATGTAGAACTTCAGAGTAGCATCTTCATATTGGGCATCTTAGTTGATGCATGTTCTTTATGGCACCTTCTCTTTAAGCATGTCTCTGAGCTCTTGCTTAGTTTTTCATTTGCTGCTACTTTAACTTCATAAGGATATTTCTACTTTATTCCGTTGAAAAGCAGCACTGGCCTAAACATTCTGTTTGTCTTATTATGGTTGAGCTTTATATCCACAGCTGCTGTGTGTTTAAAACAAAAAAACACCACAAACCATTATGGTTTGGTCATATACACAAAGCTATTCAAGAGACTTAAGTAACCAACAGTGTAATTGTGATATTTCAATAAGAGTTGAAATATCATGTACTTGAGGTAATTACCTCATTCTTTCAAATAAACCAAAGTAACTTTTTGACCTAAAAATTAAGTGTTATTATATAGTGCAGCCTTTTTTGAATAAATTTTAATGAGATTGATTGCTCTTAGAAATGCATAGTCAGTTTTTTTCAAAGTTGTATTAAAACACTTAATCCAATGGTTTTTTACAATGTGTGTTAAACTTTGTACAAAGTATAGGGATTTAGTACAGCTTCTCCCGCTGAGGGATATATTGGAATAATATATACACATTCCTAAATTTGGTTTATAGGATCTAGCTAAAAAATTAAACAGCAGTGTAGTTCATATTGCAAAAGTACACATACATGAAACATTAATAAACATTAGAAGATACACACTTTCACTGTGAATGTGGCTTGACACTGAGATACCAAATACTTGCTAAGTTTTAAAACAGTATATAGTAAACTTTATTTCTTGATTATCTCAAAGCAAGATCCTACTATGCGGTTTATTAACAACATTAAAAAAAAAAGTTAACTTGTCATAATTTTGAGGCATTTAATGGTAAGACTTCTGAAGTATAGAATTGCAATAGTAGAAAGAAAATGAACTTTAGTTAAAATTTACTTGTCTGATGAGTTTGCGTTTTGCTATTACATTTTCCATTTCTTTGGTTTTCTTTTGATAAATCTGTAAAATCCTTGGAAAACTGTAGATATTTTCCAGTTACATAAGATACTATTTCTGAAGAGAAATTCTGAAAATAGTGGCTACTTTTGCAGGTTATTTTTGTTCACCCTTTAGGAGGCAAACTATGACATTTGAAAGTTTAGTCATTTAGACCTACAAAGCTAGATTCTGTTTTGTCTTTGGAATTATTTTGCATCTGCTCCAGTACTTGTCAGAGTTTCTTTAATTTGTTGGAATTCAGTCAGTGTTAGGTGTGTGGGTGACTTGTAATTTGAATGTATATGCAGGATGTCTTTAAACCACCCCAGCTGTTGGCTAAGAGCAAATATTTCATATTTGTGAGGAAAAGCTGAGAAAATTCCTCTTGTTTACAACTGCCAAGTCCATCTGATGAAGGCGCATTGTTATCTGACAGCCAATTCATCTCCTTGGGATTCTGAAATTCAAAACGATTGCTCAGGAAACTTGTGGATGCTTCCTTCAAGTATTTTCTTTTAAAGTGCTTGCTATTTAATGTATAAAGCTTTTTATTTTTTTTTTTTCAATGTGTAAGTGTAGGATGTCACATGT
This sequence comes from Podiceps cristatus, assembly GCA_000699545.1. NCBI lineage: Eukaryota > Metazoa > Chordata > Aves > Podicipediformes > Podicipedidae > Podiceps > Podiceps cristatus. The sequence goes on from KL266503.1 coordinate 4,682, forward strand.
CCACTGTAAGTGTAATGTGCCAAGCTACTCTTAGCGTACCTGATGCAGTCCTTTTAGCATGCCAGTGGAAGTTATAGGCAAACCTTACTGCAACTTAAATGAACTCCGTTTGGTTTGTAAGATTGTTTGCATGTAATATTTCTTATGTTGGAATATCTTGTGCTAGTTTACACAGGCTGAATTTTAAAATGTGTTTCCTGTAGTTCAGTGCTTTTTAACGTGAAGAACAGGCTTTCACAGTAGTTTCCCTTTGGGGAAAAAAAAAATCATCTCTAGGTTAAGTGGTGCTTTTGGGTATTTGTTTTGTTTTTATTGATCTGGAATTTCAGTTACAAAATCATTTCTTTTTAGACCAGTTACTTTGATTTCCAAGGAACTGTTTGGTTGATCATTGAGTTACTCGTTGTGAATTCTCATTTGTAGATCTGATCCTGCAAAATGCTGACTATCCCTAGGTCCCTCTAAGGGAAGTAAAGACTTGAAGCAGTTCGCAAAGTTAATCTCTGAGAGAAGAAACTCTCAACCTTCTCTTCAGAAGAGAACTACCTAAGATGATTCGATTAAATCTATATATACCTCTTTCAGGTGGATAGAAATTTTTTCCCTATAGTTTAGTTAAGCAACAACAAATGTCTAGTATACTAGGTATATGTAGTAGTATGTACACAAAGCTATTTAGACTTAATATCCTTCATAACAGGAATTTGTGTCACACCGGGGTAATTGTAGAAGTGCAATGGAAACCAAAACCACAATAAATACTGCTGTAACAAGTGATTGTTACTACAGCAGCCCTGCTGTAATTTTAAAGTAAAAATGTTCAGTTAGCAATGAATGATCATATAGTAGTGCCTACTATGTAAGAACTAGAGGGGAAAACAAGATGGAAACTAGCAACTTAATCAGGTAAGTTTTAGCTTTGTGGAAACTTTAGTTACCGGAGAGACCCTGGTGAAGCTGAAGGGGATTTTGCTATAAGCCTTTTAGTTGGATGCTTCTCTGAAAAGTCTTCAGTCAAATAAATGGGTATACACTGCAATGTTTACTTAGTTACTGTCTCCGGCAGTCTTGCCTGAAGGCTCAGCTCTTAAGGATGTACTAGCTCTGGTCCAAACCAATTTGGTACAACACTGCCTGAGCTACTAAATCTGCCATGAATATGGCTTTCTTCACAGCCTGTATCTTGCTTGAATGGCTGAAACACATGGCCTGGTGTGTTGTGTGGATGCTCTGTCTGCTGAAACAACTCTCTGAGCTTCAATATGTACAGCCCGTTTTTCAGTCAATGGGACAGCTTGTGCCTTTGTGTATGTCCTGAAGCAGTATCAAACTCTTGGATTAATTATGATCTTGGCTGTCGTGTATTTAACATCTGAAAAACTGCTTACATTAGCTAGTAACCTGTATGATGAGCCCATGTTTCTGTGAGTAGGGCCTTTAAAGAGTATATGGCCATTCAGTACCTGGCAGGTCCCATAACGAAAGGACGGGGATGTGACCTGTTACATTGTTTGAACCTCTCTTACATAGACCACAGTAATGCACCAGTGATGGCTTTCAGTATGCTCCGGGGCAGGAAGGCACAAAGGGTCAAGGTATGGAGAATTTCCACATTTAAGGATTTCCAGAGACCACTGCTTATTATGGGAGACAAAACTTTTTTAAATGATACCTTATGAGAATATGAAATTAAACACTTGTTTCCTCATTCTTTATAAAGCTGTCATCTTGGGTGTGATGTTTGAAGTAGTCTCTTAAGAAAACAAGATGAAGATAAACTGAAAATCTCTACTTTCTAAAAACTAACACTATTATTAGAGCTTTAAAAATAACAATTGACTATACTTTTTAAACATCATCCCCAAGACTACCTTCTCTGCTATTGCAGCTACTGCTCAAAGTATCCCAGTGTTTTTACAAGCTATTGTCATCTGGAGGGAAGTATAAAATTTGGTTGAAGACAGCTGCTATAGACTGAACTGGTTCTATTATAAGCTGCTTAAGTCTAAAATTTCCTTACAGTTCTTTGTACTCCAGAAATAAAATGCAGTCAGGTTTTGAGGGCTAAATGTACTCCTCAGTTGTTTATATAGCAGAGCAGTTACTTTGTCATTTAGGATTTTTTTTTGGGGGGGGCTGATAAGAACATTGGTTTAATGATAATTTTTCTTATTTTTTCTATGTCTAGTAGTTGAGATGACAGCTATCATCGTTCTAAGACTATGCTAAACATCCAAAAAATGTCAGGATAGGAAGAGTTTACAGCAATCATTTGAAAACTACCCACATTTTTCTTCCTGTATTTGTGAATAATCCATTGAGGCAGCAGTATGCCCCTAAAATGCTAATTTGGATTCTGATTCTGCAGACATTTACCACGTGAATAACTTGGTTTGCATGAGTAGTCCCACTGATTACTCTTGTGAGAAAGGTTACTTGTGTGGCCTAGAAAGTTTCCAGGCCAAGCCCATACACTTTTGATACTTGAATTAATAGAAGTTATTTCTAAATTGTCCATTTATTGTCTTAGTAGTTCTGAAGAGCTACCTCTGCAGACTTAAAAAAAAAAAAAAAGTAACCAAACACAAAACCTACTCCTTCTGAAAAGTAGTGTGGAGGTAAAAGGTTACTCTCACAGGCTGTAAAACAACTGCAACTTCTGAGCTAGTATCTGAGCTAAATATTTACCCCCCCTACACCTCCCCAAAAACCAGCCCCCTGAGCTACATGGTGCAAGTAAGCTGAAATCCCGAGTTCAAGAGAAGAATGCTGTAAGGGTTGAACTTCAAGTTGGTACTTGAAATAGCTTTCAGTTTAAAAGCTATCTGTTGTATTTTCATGCTGCTTACAATGTATCACTGAATGATGGAGAAAAATATTTCAAGAATTAAATGTTTTGTTACAGTTCATGCATTTTTCTAGATTTTTACAACACAGTTCTAAAATAACAGACTTGAGGAATAGTCTGTACTTGCTATTTATTGGGGCTCCATATCCACAAGTACATTAGAACAAGTTATTAAAACTTAAGATGAAGAGAGCATTTACTTAGGAGTCTGAGTAGTACTGAAAATTAATAAAGTTTCGTTCATACTGTGATAAACAATTTGAAACTTATAGTGTTGCAGCACAGAATGAAAAGTATATTTCAATGACAGTTTCAAGCAAGTTTTTTCTACTTAGTAAACAAACTGAAGTACTACTTGGATTTCTTTTCTGGATATAAATCTGTATGTGAAATTGCTGTTTGCAGCTTCTACAGCAAGGGCTCAGTTAAAACCTCAATACAGAGCAGTCAATCTTTTCAAAGATATTACATGGGATCAGTATAATAAAGTGTGCTTTAGCTGTATTTCACATATTACATGGTTAATCTGTTTGGTCTCTAACCTAGTTTGATAGTTTGATAAATGTGGTAAACTATTAGGCTGTATTAATAGATTTTGAAATTTTGAAACCAAAACTCACTTAAGAGTTACCATGATCTTTGAATATATGGTGTTTTACAGAGCATCTTATCTTACAAATGCATGTGTAGCAGGATGGACTAAGAAATAAAATGTTCCATCTAGGATAAAAACAAATACAGCTTGTCTTGGGCAATACTGCCCACCAAGCCTGGGGAATTATCAAGGGAATTAGCAGCTATTTCAAAATAGACTAGATGATAAACTTGTATGGTTCCTTTTGCCTAGTCTAGGAAAGGGCCACACTATATTATGTGTATGTCCTTTCCTAGGGTACAGGCTTACTGTAGCAGTGATGGGATAAAACATGCTTTCCAGAGATTAAAATAAACCTATGTGCTAACTTCTTATTATGCATTGATCTGTGGCATGAGACTAGCTCTAGCCATAAAATATAAATTCCAAGTAGGAAAATAGTAACTTCTGAAAGAGGAATAGCTGGATTTTCTATGATTTTTTTTTTTTTTTTAATGTGAGCTGCGAATCCCAGAATAATTAATTTTGTTCTGAACTTTTTCTTTCTGGGTTTTGAATCTCTGATAGAATAAAGCTGTAGTTGTAGAAAAGTGTTAAAACCCCAGATTTCACTTCTATGGAGCTACATGATCAAAGATCGGGAGCAGGGACTTCTGGAAAAAATGCCAAGTGTTGCGAAACTGCATTGTAAAAGTAGACAGCTTTAACTGAAGCAAAATCTGATTAATTTTTTCCAATTTACAGAGGCTTAGATGTGAAGTTTAAAGGCTAATGTGGAATTTTAGGACCCCTGGTGAAAAAGCTATGTTAGCAGTATATTCACCGCTACTGTTCCAGCAATCATTTGTATCACTCTCATAGCTAAAAGAACAGCCAATAAATGAAAAATATTTCATCTTGTTGTGCTTGACTATACATAGTCTCAATGAAAGCAGCTTTTTTCATAGCAGTAAGATATTGTATTATATAGCATAGAAGTGGTACTGTGCTCATAGAATGAGTTCTTAGTCTCCAGTTTTTCTCAGTGAATCCTGGTCTTCATTTTGGTGTGCATGTTCATAACTGAAGCCTGAGAATTAATTTTTTCAGTTGCGGTACATTCTGAAGAGATTGACTACCACAGCCAGGAAGGTCTAGGTTGGATTGCATACAACCTGAAGGGCTAATGCATGTCCTTGTTTTCTAAGGCTGCTTGATGTTTAGATTTTTTTCCCCCTTAAAGCATTGATACTTAATCACCTGTCTGGCTTCAGTCTGTATATATCAGCATTTGAAGAGTTAATACCTTCACACATGTGTGATAGGTAGCAGAAGAATAATGAGTTCAGGTACAGAATACGTTTTTGAACAGCCCTGAAGGGGGTGAACAGTTATTCCTTGTTAATCACGGATGTGAAAAATCCTTCTCTTGGCTAATCCTACATAGTTTAAGGGCAATGCATAGTGCATTCCTCATTTTAGAACAAGGAGGAGACCATGAAGCCTGCGGTGCTAATCACTTACCAAAGGAATGTGAGAGCATTTTACATGAATTGTACAGGGGCACCTGTATCTATAGTTAAAAAAAAATAATAAAAATTACAACAGTAATATTTCTGTATTAGCAGACTCTTGTCAAAGCAACTTCAAATATCTTCTCTAAAAACTTCTGTTAAATCAGCAATAGGGAAAGGCTGTCTTTGAAGACAGTATTTAAAAAGATGTGGTGTTCTAACAGAATTTAAAAAATCAGATAGCTGTGTTTCGATTGCAGAATACTACAAAATGTTTGATAAAACTTTAAGTCCAAGAGTGGTGGTGTTCTTTTAAAAGCCTTGTAAATGTTTGCTATTATTTTTAGTATATTTTATTCAACTGAGTGTGTTTTCTCATGGGACTCCTTTTATAGGTCTAGAAGTCAAATTGCAGTGAGAAGTCCTGTTTGCTCTTTGCAGACCTTTTTACAAATTCCAGGGCAGGAAGGCTGTTTATTTTTCCCACATCTGTTTTGTGCTCATCCTTTGTGACATTGTTTGCTGGATGCTCTTCTTTCTTGCTTCCTCTGAAATGGGTAATTTGCACTGTTACAAAATGTTGAAACCAAATCTAATTCTACAGAACTGTTGTGTCAAAGTTTTTGTTTCAAATAGTATTTTGTGTTCAGAAGCTATTTTAAATTGATGCTCTATAGCACTGATATTAAAGCTATGCATTTTAGTTTTAATCTGTAAAAATCATATTTATCCATTGCAGCGGCAGTTCAATATTTAAAAAAAAAAAAAAAAAGATTTAATGTTAGATGGCCACAGGTTAAAATTGAGTTGTTATTGCATTTTAATATGGTATATTTCAAAGAGCATCTAAGATGCTCCTTATTTTAACTGTAGAGCCACAGTTTTATCTGGAATTTTGCAGTTAAACTCCAAAATGTGTGAGGAATCTGGCTGCATGGCTGCCGCTTTGGTGACTCATACTGTTATGTTACCTCATTTACTCTGAAGAGTCTGGTTGAAGCTTCATCAGAAGAGATGTTTTATTTTCCTTCATAGTATTTAGTGCATTGCGCTGGCTTGTCTTTGGTAATACTGTAGACCGATAATCAAATACAATGTGGCAAAGTCTCCCTTAATTTTTTTAAGACACACCAGCCTTTGACTTTAGTTTGGCAGGATGCCTGTACAGGTGTTACAGAAAGATAACTTGAGTGAAGACTGAACTATGGTAACTTGGTGCCAGAAAGACAGTTACAAGCCTATCTAGACTATTTGCAGGCCCTTCTTGCCTTTCTAAACAATCTCTCCCAACTCCAGCTAAATTCCATCTTAATAGATCAACTTCCCCTCCCCTCTTACTTTCCTCTTTCTTTGCCTTTTTTTTTTTTTTTTTTTTTTTTTTTTAATAGAGGTAATCCAAAGTGTTGTCAAAGATTGTCCTTGCTTCATCTGATACTTGATCCTGTATTACTTTATGGAGGTTTTACAACTCCCGCTTCCTCCTTTGTAGTATACTTTATAGAACAAAATCCAATGAATTAGCCTCACAGGATTGTGGAGGTTTGAAGGAGCCTCTGTAGATTGTCTAGTCCCACGCCACTGATTAATGCAAGGTCGATCAGAGCAGGTGGCTGAGGGCTGTTCCCAGTCAGTTTTTGAATGTTTCCAATGATGGAGAATCTACAGCCTCTCTGGGCAACCTGTTTCAGCATTTGATACCCTCACAGTCAAAGTTATTTTTCTTACATTTAAATGTAATTTCCTGTATTTTGATTTGTGCCTGTTGCCTCTTGTCCTTTCACTGTGCTTCACTGAGAAGAGTCCAGCTCAGTCTTCCTTACTTGGGAAGGAAGTGTGTCACTTAATTTATTTATACACAATTTATTTATACACAATTTATTTATACACAATTTATTTATACACAATTTATTTATACACAATTTATTTATACACAATTTATTTATACACAATTTATTTATACACAATTTATTTATACACAATTTATTTATACACAATTTATTTATACACAATTTATTTATACACAATTTATTTATACACAATTTATTTATACACAATTTATTTATACACAATTTATTTATACACAATTTATTTATACACAATTTATTTATACACAATTTATTTATACACAATTTATTTATACACAATTTATTTATACACAATTTATTTATACACAATTTATTTATACACAATTTATTTATACACAATTTATTTATACACAATTTATTTATACACAATTTATTTATACACAATTTATTTATACACAATTTATTTATACACAATTTATTTATACACAATTTATTTATACACAATTTATTTATACACAATTTATTTATACACAATTTATTTATACACAATTTATTTATACACAATTTATTTATACACAATTTATTTATACACAATTTATTTATACACAATTTATTTATACACAATTTATTTATACACAATTTATTTATACACAATTTATTTATACACAATTTATTTATACACAATTTATTTATACACAATTTATTTATACACAATTTATTTATACACAATTTATTTATACACAATTTATTTATACACAATTTATTTATACACAATTTATTTATACACAATTTATTTATACACAATTTATTTATACACAATTTATTTATACACAATTTATTTATACACAATTTATTTATACACAATTTATTTATACACAATTTATTTATACACAATTTATTTATACACAATTTATTTATACACAATTTATTTATACACAATTTATTTATACACGTTGAGATCCCTCTGAGCCTTCTCTCCCTAGGTTAAACAGTCTTTCAACCTCTCCTGCTGTGACAGGTGCTTTGATCTGTCTGCTTCATCATCTTTGTGGCCCTTCTTTGGGCTTGCTCCAGTATGTCCATGGCTGTCTTGTAGAGGGGAGACCAGCACTGGACACAGCACTCCAGATGTCTCACCAGTGCTGAGTAAAGGGGAAGGATCACCTGCCTTGGCCTGCTGTCAGTGCTTTTCCTCATACAGCCCAGGATGCTGTTGGCCTTTGCTGCAAGGGCACATTGCTGGCTCCAGTTTAATTTATTCTTCACCAGAATCCCAGGCCTTTCTCTGTAAAGCTGATTTCCCACTGGTTGTTCTCCAGTCTGTGCTGGTGCATGGAGTTATTCCTCCCCAGGTGCAGGATTTTGCATTTCCCTTGTGTTGAGCTTTATGAGGTTCCTTTTTGACCAATTCTCCAGCCTGTCCATGTTCCTCTGACTGGCAGTGCACGCACCTGAGGTATCAGTCATTCCTTCCAGTCTTGTACCATCTGCAAACGTGCTGTGCTGTGGGTGCACTTTGTTCTATCTCCAGGTTGTTAATGAAGGTGTTGAACAGTACTGGTTCCAGTACTGACCCCCGGGGGACACAGCTAGGGACTGCTCTGCAGCTGGACTTTGTGCTTGGCGATTCAGACGATTTTCAGTCCACCTCACCATCTGCCGTTGTAGCCTGTACTTCATCACTTTGTCTACAAGGACAACTGTTATGGGAGACAGTGTCAACTGAAGTCAAGATAAACAATATTCACTGCCTTCCCCTCATCTTCCAAGTTCGTTATTCACTGTAGGAGGCTATTGAGCTGGTCAGGCATGATTTTTTGAGTTGTAAACCCATGCTGACTACTCCCAGTCATCATCTTGTCCTTACTGTGCCTAGGAACAGCTTCTGGTTTGCTCTATTGCCTTCCCAGGCATCGAGGTGAGGCTCCCCAGCCTGTAGTTTCCTAACTTTTGCTTTGTTTTTCATACTTTAATGCCATGGGCTAAATTAATAAGAATAATGACCAGCCATTTATAGAAATATCTTTTCCGTTGAAACATTAAGGAATACAGAAACTTCCAGAAAACAACAGCCTTGCTTTCTCTCTTCTCAGAGAGAGGAAAAAAAACCCCAAACAAATAAAAAAGCAAAACAAAAAAAGAAACCCAGCTAAACAAAGAGCTTGTCCTAGCTCTGCTTATATTGGAAAACCTCTTGAAGCAAATTGAGTATAGTCTCTGTCCAAAATAGTGTTCTGGGTAGTGTATAGAGAATTGATTGGGGTAGGGGAAGAATGTGGTAATTTTGGACTTGACATCAACCCTATGTGAGAAAAAAATGAGGGACAGAAAATGTGTTAGGCTTCACTAGTACAATGTAGTACTATAGTTCATAGAATCATAGAATGGTAGGGGTTGGAAGGGACCTCGAGTCCAACCCCCTGTGAGAGCAGGATCCCCTAAAGATGTTGCACAGGAACACATCCAGGCAGGTTTTGAATTCCTTCAGAGAAGGAGACCCCAGACCTCTCTGGACAGCCTGTTCTAGTTTGCAAAGTAACTTTCACCACTTCTGACACAAGTAAGAAACTGAGTTTGCAGTAGTGTCTATGTCCGACTTCCTTTCAGAACATATTTTTACTAGACAGTAATGTCTTCTGCTGACAAACCATAGGTATGGATATGCTCCTTTGAAGAGCAGAATTTCTAAGCTATTCAGTACTGTGTGTTACTATGCACAGATAGTGTATTTAATTCTCTCAGCTAACTTTGAAAGGGCAGTAAAGAATAATGACTTCTGCTATCATTAACTTTGTGTGAGTAAGAAGCCTTCTATCCTTCTTTAAGAAGAAAAGGTGGTAGAATAAAATGCATCCATGCTTTATAGAGTTTCAGAAGTCTCTCAGTCTCTGTGCACCCAATGGGACAGGCTGTTTCTAATTAACAAGTACAGCTTATTTATAATTTACTTGGATCAGCTCTTAACTTTGATCAGTTCTTAACTTATTGTTGAGGGATTCTGTTATTTTAGGGGAAGATGACTTGTGGGGGACAAAATAGCAGCCTTCCAGTACCTGTGAGGTGGTTATCAAAAAATTCAAGCCAGGTTCATCACTGTGGTCAGACAACAGACATAAATTGAAATGAGAGGTTATGACTGGATATAAGGGTAAAACGTCTTCACCATGAGGACAGTCCAGCACTGGACCAACTCAGTTGCTCAGAGAGGCTGTGCAGTCTCATACAGCTTCTGTGGCTGTAGGTAATTGTTCACTGTAACTTGCTTCTGATCCCATTGTAAAGGTTGTAACGAGTCTGGGAAGCAAATACAGACCTGCTCGTGAATTATAGCAATTGCAGATGATTACATTGCAGACAGTGTAATTAAGATTTTTTTTTTTCTCCCTTCCTTGCCCATGCATGATTGATACTGGATCACAGTTATTGCGACATGAAAACTTGAGAGACATCAGAATGGATTGGTAGCATGGTCAGGCTTCAGTGGGTTGGGATACCTGTCACGTAATGTGTGCTCTCTACAATTTACCTGTAACTGTCATCCTCTACGTGTCTTCTGCACTCAGCCAGAGGATAAGTAAAAACCAGATAGGCACCCATTTCTGCAAAGCTAGCCTGTTCTCTAGAACCAGTAACTCAGTTTGAGCCATTTTTTTGCTTACCTTACTGTTGTCTGCTTCACAGTGTAACCTATTGCTTATCTGTACCTACTTTTTATCTGCCTATTGGTATTGAGCTTCATTTAAAGAGTACTTTCACTTGCCCATCTCTCAAAGATTTTCCTTCTTTGTTCTTAGACTGATTATTTTGAAAGTTGTAATATCCTATGAGTGTATTTGTATATTTCTTTCATCACTTCACTTTGAAGTTTTTCTAGTCTTTATTGTGTTTAGAAGACTGATGTCTGGGAGCTTTAAGCCAAAATATTTAAAATACTTTGTGTACTTTAGGTAGTATAAGGACTTTGCTTGAATCCATCATGAAAAGCCCCAAAATTTACCTGTGCCAGTCTGTCAATTTGCCCAATCTCTTCCTAAAGATGCATTCAGTAACAGAATAAAAATAAACAAATATTTGCTGTTTTAAAGTTTCCATAATCATGGTTAGGGTTGGAAGGGACCTTGAAGATCATCTAGTACCAACCCCCCTGCCATGGATGGGCAGGGCCACCTCCCACCAGCCCAGGCTCCTCAGAGCCCCGTCCAGCCTGGCCTTGAACCCTTCCAGGGATGGGGCAGCCACAGCTTCTCTGGGCAGCCTGTTCCAGTAATCCCTTGAAAATTAAAGAAAAGGGCTGAACAAACGTGGGAGCCATTAAATTATTGTATTAAATAAAATTCAGCTAACATACATACAATTAACATAAATGGATTCAGTGTTGTTTGTGAGATACAGCTGGCAAGTGTTAGAATATATTCAAGTTATTTACACATGTTTATTTTGATGGTC
>JMFS01047240.1:0-10261 GCA_000699545.1 Podiceps cristatus
GGCATCTTCCCAGCCTCTCCTCCCCAAGCCTACAGCATTGCTTGGGGTTGTTGTGACCCAAGTGCAGGATCCGCCACTTGGCCTTGTTGAAGCTCATACACTTGACCTCAGCCCATCAGTCCAGGCTGTCCAGGTCCTTCTGAAGAGCCTTCCTACCCACAAGAAAGTCAAAACTCCCACCCAGCTTTGTGTCATCTGCAAACTTACTGAGGGTGTATTCAGTCCCCTCATCCAGATCATCTATAAAGGTATTAAACAGGAGGGGCCCCAACACTGAGCCCTGGGGAACTCCACTTGTGACCAGCCGCCAAATGGCTCTGACCCCGTTCACCACCACTCTCTGGGCCCGGCCATCCAGCCTGTGTTTGATCCAGGACAGTGTACACCCATCCCAGCCACAAGCAACCATTTTTTTCATTAGAATGCTGTGGGGAAACAGTATCTTTACTGAAGTCCAGGTAAATAGCACCCACAGCCTTTCCCTCAACCGCCACATCGGTCACCTTGTCATAGAAGGAGATCAAGTTTGTTAAGCAATACCTGCCCTTCATGAGTCCATGTTGACTGGGCCTGATCATCTGGTTGTCCTGTAAATTGTATGTAATAGCACCTGATATGATTTGTTCCATCATGTTCCCTAGCACTGAGGTCAGACTGACAGGTCTGTAGTTCCCCAGATCCTCCTTCTGGCCCTTCTTGTAGATGGGTGTCACATTTACCACCCTCCAGTCCATTGGTATAGGTGCACTTCAGCTGGGCTAATGATCCTGCTGCCTTACTGAAGGGAGAAGCCCTAATTCCCACCAGACCATTCTTGGATGTTTCTATAGTTACCAGCCTATCAACTCCTGTATCTTTGGTGCCACATGGATCACCATCCCCCTCCTCCACTGAGATGGCCGACTGTACACCTTACGACAACGCTGTCGCACACCTTACTACCACGCTGTCGCACAGGTACCGGCTGTCGCTCCCAGGCTCCTCACTAGCAAGCCCAGTTTTATCCCCACCACCCTTCAAGGCTAGTTTAAAGACCTTTCAATGAGCCCCACTGTTTATAAAGCAATTTAAATACTTTTACATATCATGATTTTCAGGTCTTCAGTGCATTCAGAAAATAGATCGTAAGGTACACATTGTGGACTTCAAAACCACTCCTTTTTTTAGTTAGTGTATTGATAAACATCTGATTTGTTTAAAAGAATATTTTTCTGACAAGTGACCCACCTAGCAGAACTCAGAAATAGCCAGTTTCCTTATTTCATGTCACTATAAGTAATTACTAATTAATGCTGTCCAGTCCACCAAAATCCCGTTAAAAACATGGATTAGACATGGATGTTTTAAACAATAGACACTGATACTTTAACCAGTCATTCAGACAGTTTTCCAAACCTGCCTAATGACTGAGGTACTAAAATCCATTAGATGCTGCACAGTTCCAACTGGTCATAGGTTCACTTTGGAGGCTGAAATCACTTTTCCCAATTTCTAATAGAAAATTCTGTCCCCCTGACTGCATGATACTGGGAGGGAGGAGGATACTCCCTTTATTTTCCTCTTGAAGCTGAACTTGTGTGCACTGAGTGAGAAGTGCAGTCCTGAGTCCGGATAATAAAACAAAAGGAAGCCTGAATGTACTCGGAATTAAAACACATAGTAAGAAAGGAGCAAAACTGAGGCCCTCAAACCAGCTAAACCAGCTTCCTGAAATTCTATCTGCATTTTGCTTTAGAAGCAATGACAGATGACCGCTCACTTGAGTATGGTTGCATCACTTCAAATACAATGCGTATTTGCTTCTGCAGTGCGTGTTTGAAGGTTTGTATCAGTTACAATTGATAGGCAAAGATTACATTTGTCTTTTTTTTTTTTTTTAAGATAACAATGGACTTGAAGAACAGGAAAAAGAAAAAAGGCGTCTTGTGATTGAAAAGTTCCAAAAAGCACCATTTGAAGAAATTGCAGCACAATGTGAAACCAAAGTGAGTTAATGAAAAATGTTTTACAGCATTGAAGAGACTCGTATAAGCATTAATGCTGGCTAAAGCTGATTTATGTTACCATGTCGCTGCTGCTGTTACTTCTAAAGAAGTTCAGGTCTTTGTCTTCAGCTATTATTTCTACTGTTATTAATGCTGGCAACTTCCAGTTATTTAAAGTCATCTGTTGATTGTTCCTAGACCATTAAAAAGGAACGGAAATCTCATACACTCTTCATCTTAATGCTTTCCTTCCTGTCTTTGAAATCTATATTCACAGTCCGTTCCTATGTCATCCTGGGGTAACTGGAGCAGTAGTTACCCCATTATATATTTTGAATAACTAAATGTATTTCAGGTTTTTATCATAGAATTGTAGGGGTTGGAAGGGACCTCGAGTTTTTATATCACTGAGATAGGCGTCCAGGCGGGTCTTGAATATCTCCAGTGAAGGAGACTCCACCACCTCCCTGGGCAGCCTATCCCAGTGCTCTGTCACCCTCACTGTGAAGAAGTTTTTCCACATGTTGGTGCCGAACTTCTGTGTTCCAGCTTGCAGCCATTGCCCCTTGTCCTGTCCCCACAGACCACTGAAAAGGGGCTGGCTGATTCCCCCCGCATCCCTTGCTTCAGGTAATTATAAACTTTAATTAGGTCCCCCCTTAGTCTTCTCTTCTCATAAGAGAAGTTTGGTAAACTCCTGTCTGCAACAGCAGAGTTTGCTATAGAATTCCTTGCACTCAAAGACAGGCTTACTCAATCTTACATGCCTCTTCAGGGCTCAGAACCCTTGCAACAGTGAGAAAAGAAATCGAGATAGGACATGCTGCTTGGATTTGCCATGTAGTGATGTGAAACACGCTCACTGAATGTGGCCTGGCACATTCTTTTTAGTTTGGTTCAATATATAGTAGTTAATAATTAAATTTTAATTTCTTTTCCTAGGCAAACTTGCTTCATGATAGACTTGCACAGATACTGGAACTCACCATTCGGTAAGGCTTTGTGAAAGAAGAATATGATGAATGAGAAATGAGTTATAAAGCAGTTGTGACTACTTTCAGGTGGTCATGTCGTAGAGTTCTTAAACACATGTAGTAGACAGAAAATTATTGACTTAACTGAATGTTGTGGTTTAACTGTGGGAGGCATTTAAGCCCCATGCAGCTGCTGGCTAATTCTGCCTCAGTGGGATGGGGAAGAGAATCAGAAGGGCAAAAGTTATAAAACTGGCGGGTTGGGATAAAGAGAGTTTAATAGGTAAAGCAAAAGCCACTCACGCAAGCAAAGCAAAACAAGGAATCCATTCACTGCTTCATTCCCTGCTTCCCACGGGCAGGCAGGTGTTCAGCCATCTCCAGGAAAGCAGGGCTCCGTCAGCCTAACGGTGACTGGGGAAGACAAAATGCCGTAACGCTAAACATCCCCCCTTCCTCCTTCTTCCCTAAAGCTATTATTGCCGAGCATGACGCCATATGGTATGGAATATCCCTGGGGTCAGCTGTCCCGGCTGTGTCCCCTCCCAGCTCCTTGTGCCCCCCAGCCTCCTCGCTGGTGGGGTGGGGTGAGGAGCAGAAAAGGCCTTGACTCTGTGTCAGCCCTGCTCAGCAGTGACGGAAACATCCCTGGGTTATCAGCGCTGTTTGGTCACAAATCAAAAAACCAGCCTGTACTAGCTACTATAAAGAAAATTAACACTATCCCAGCTGGAATCGTTACACTGAGAAGAGCAGTCTTCATCTAAAACAGTCACTTTGGGTTTTTTGTTACTATTTCAAATCTTTTAGATAATGAACAATATCCAGAAACCATGTCATACTGTACTTATATTCTTAGATTATTTCTATGTATGTCAGTAGTATTGAAGAACGCTGCTGTTCTCCCACTGCTGTACCTGTTTGAGAAAGTAATTAGAAAATGAACACCCAAAATAGCATGACATTATTATAGTGTTGTGCACATCCGTTGTACAGTACGAATAGCATTTGTTAGTAATAAAATGCATTTTGATAGTTCTGTAATATCAGTGAAGCTGATGATTTAGACCAGACTTAAAAAAACCCCAAAAAAACAACAAAAAAAACACAAACAAACAAAACCCCAAAACAAACAAAAACCAACCAAACAAAAACCAAACAAAAAAAACCCCATTATAATTTCATTAGAATTTCAGGAATAGGATAAAATACTGTTGAGGGAGGGCGGGAGGAGGGTAGTTTACTCGTGTTTCTCAGCTATTCGTGTATCAAGTTATAAAAAAGAAAGCGGTCTATATAATTATAAATTATATATATTGATTGTTCTTCTCACACAGTCCTCCACCTAGCCCCTCGGGAACGATGACCATTACTGCTGGACATGCTCATTACCAATCTGTTCCAGTCTACGAGATGAAGTTTCCAGATCTTTGTGTGTATTAAGTGTCTTCTGAAGTCTGCTGGACATTATTTAGGGTAGAGTACAATAGAAAGAACAAGATGAGTTTTCAAATTTTATTGTTTTATTTCATCTAAACTACCTTTAAAATAATGATGGACATGAACCAAATACGGATTACTGTAGCCAAACTCACAAGATTGTCCTGAGTTGTTTTCTTTAATATATTTGAAGTTAGGTTTTTCATATATCATGTTTCTTCATTTTCATATTTGAGTACATGTAAAAGTCAGATTTAAAACTTGTCTTGCCATATAGATGAATATTTCAGTTACACTAGGAATTTGTATTTCTGTAAATTCCTTTAATTTGAGGTATTGTAACTGAAGAACCAGTTAAAGTGGGTGGTTTTTTTTTTTTGTCTGTTTGTTTTTTCTTTCTCTTTTCCACCTCAATTATATATCTAAATAGAATGCTTTTGGCTTACTTCATCTTAATAAATGTAACCAGTGGAGCGCTACCTTAACTCTCTTTTGTTCATGCTGTCATAGCTAGCCAACTTGTTTATTTTGGAATATATGGGAAAAAACCTTACATGTGTTCAAGTACAATAAATGAATTAATGGACACTTGTTAAGTATTTTTTTGATGCATCACATAACATGCTTTTTAGATATATACACCCAGTATATGTCCTGTGTTCCTTGCTAAAAGTTAACTGCTTTGAATAAGAGAGGAGAAATCTCCTCTTGAAGCACTGAACTGTGCAATATTTTTCATGTCTTAAGGTGTATGGTTTACAGACTGTACTTTTGAAAATGCAGTAGTATTTTACTGTCTGCTTTAGTATAAATACACGAGAGATATATTTATTATAGCAGAAAATAAACTGAGGGCATTTTAAGTCATAAATTCAGAAATTACAAATATATTGTATGAGATATTTCTCTGTAGTTTATTACAGCTTTTTAATGATATTTTAGAAATTAAAAGAAAACTGGATGAAACCATTTAAAGACCAATACTTTATTACATATGTTTTCAAGCAAAAGCATTTTTAGAGATGCATCTTTGTGTTCATTTTTGTTTCATTATCAAACCTTTCTAAAAATAAGGAAAATGTGATAACTTTCATAGGTTTATGTATCTGAGTATACTATTCAGATATAAGTAAAGTAAAACTGATACAGCCGATCACTGAGCTTTTGATGATAATTGTGGAGACTGTCTTTATGACTCACTAAATTCTTCAGGCCAAAAGAAAAAACAGCTTTTGTTGGTGCCATGAATAGTAAGTTTGAGGTCCCTTAATCTATCTGAAACTGACTGAAGCAGCACAAACATGAATGAATGTTCTCAAATATCTGTAATAAATGTAAGACATTTAAATTAGCCAGCAGTTCCTATAAACAGGCCATGAACAAAGTGGTGTAACTTCAGTCAGCCCTGCTCTGAGCAGGAGCTTGGTTTAGATGACCTCCGGAAGACCCGACCTAAATTAATCTATGATTGCATAATTCTAAAATCTGAATGGTTATCTGGTTTTTAGGCCAGCTAATTTGCTGACCGTTTAGAGCATTTGCAAAACCACTGTAAAACGGATTTTAAGTGTTTTGAACTTGAATGGTAGTACGGTATTTGACTGGACTACTTTTAAAAGCCTGATTTGACATAACAGAGAAATATCAGCTACTTAAACCTATGAGATAACGTGCTGAGACTTTCAGAAAGCATTCACAAACCTCAAAAGGTAATTGAGACCTTCTTTTCAGTTTAACAGTGCAATCACAGCTGTTAGCGGATGAGGAAACAGCCCCTTATCTACAGCATTCCGTTGTGATTTTTACTGCTGCAGCGTGTCAGCCTGATCAGACCACAGTCTACACATAAATAGGACTTGTTGTCACTCTAGCTTTTAGTTTTCACTTTTTGGTTTTTTTAAGGTAAGACACGATAGTTTTTTGGCCTACATAAAGAGTGTAATTTTTTAAATAGTAAAACTAACCTAGGGATACAATGTAAAACACTTACCCGCTCTTGTCATTTTTTAAGAACAACACTGTGCACTTTTGTACAAAAAGAAAATAAGGAGTCTAAGAAACAAAGAATGTACTTCTGTTTGCACTCTTGCGGTATGGAGACTGTGCTGTAAATACAGAATTGTTTCTGTGGTTGAATTCTGTTGCATGAATGCTGCATGTGGAAATAACACGATTCAGCATTTCATTTTCTGTTCTGTTGATGAAGTATTTTTTCATTTCTGCTAATGATAGGTTTCCATGTTTTCAGTGCTCAAATGAGCTTTGTTTGGGAAATGCAGGTGTTGTGCAGGTATTGTGCAGGGAATGAAGAGCTTGTAACACTCTGTGTGTTCACATGATATTTAATTTCTTCCTTTCTGGAAATTCAGGGAGTCTGTAAGTTGATAATTGGTTCACTCTGGCCTTTCTAGACAGCTGGGAGATGGGAGTGACTGTAAGATGTATTGTTTTGGTAGCTATTGTTATCTGTAGCTAATGAATGAAACCAAATGAATTAAGAATGCTGTTGTACGGTATAAAGCTGCTTTGTTTCACTTTATGTTCTTAGGACAAGTTGCAGAACTTAAAAGCTCCGTATGCATATTGCCCCTGTATTATCTGCAACACGTTGAGTACTGTCACAGTGTTTATAAATCAGTACCCAGCTGTTTAAATGTTTTCCAGCTTTTGCTTTGGGTTCTCTTTCCCATTGTGTCATTTTGAAAAATTAGAGCATTTGGTAATGGATCACTTTAAAGTAAATTAAATCCTTGTTAATTTTAAAAGATAGAAATAGCCTGTTGTCTAAAATCTGAGTAGGGCTAATTTGTCTGTTGTTCTGATGGTCAAATATTCTGTACTGTACGTAATGAACCAGTTTCTATAAATGTAAGAACACACTGTGCAATCTATATTTAAGCAATAAAATAAACCAAAATTTAAAATTAATCTTTTATAAGGTGTCAGCTAATTTCTGTTGCTCACAATTAAAATATCAATGACATAGTTTTTGGGCATTTACAATAGACCTCACTTTACACATTTTTTTTTTTTTGCAAGTGTTATATCATTGCAGCATTATTAAACTACTACTTTTACTTATTAAACCATTACTATTACCAAGAACACCAAAAGTTGAGAATACCACAATAGAAAAATACTTTCCTAATAGCAATCAAGCTTCAGGAAGATAAATAAGCTACATTTTTCAGGTCTGCCTCCCTGGTTAAGAAAACTATTGGGTTTGTAGTATCAATTTCGAGGAATAAAGTTGTTAGTGTGTGTCAAGATCTGCATGCAGCTCACCCGTGGGTAGCTTTTCTCAATTAGTGATGCCTGTAATGGGGCTGAGTATTATGCCATTGTTTGCTATTCTTTTTTTTTTTGGTAGCATTAAATGGTTTTAATAGTGCACCCTGAGAGAAGCAGGAAGAATAAATCTTTTTGTCTGTTTTGAGGAAACTGGGACCTTCTCTAGCTTACATGAGGAGTGTCCTGATGTATAGGATTATATTATCTCCATTTTGTCCCTTGCTTTTCTGTTCCTAATTTTTACAGATGTCAAAACTTCATGTATATTTTGGAAATTTTAGAGGATGGGCTTCATCTTTCAAGAGGAAATGTCCTCATTGTGCCAGGGGAGGTTTAGACTAGATATTAGAAAACACTTCTTCACTGAAAGGGTTGTCAGGCACTGGAACAGGCTGCCCAGGGAAGGGTCAAGTCACCATCCCTGGAGGTATTTAAGATGGGTAGATGTGACGCTTATAGGGACGTGGTTTAGTGGTGGACTTGACAGTGCTGGGTTAATGGTTGGACTTGATGATCTTAACAGTCTCTTCCAACCTAAACAATTCTATGATTCTATAATCTATGACTTAGCATGGATCTCATAACCTGCTATTAAGATCTGTGGTCATCAGCCTTTTTTGTTGCTAAGATTTGAGCAGGATTTTGATGATGGATACCTCAAAACACAATCTGGGGAGAAAATAGTAGCCACACTTGGGAGATTATTTTAAATCATATCTAAAAAGAAGATGTGGAAGTGTTCAAGGCCAGGTTGGACGGGGCTCTGAGCAACCTGGTCTAGTGGAAGGTGTCCCTGCCCATCCATGGCAGGGGGGTTGGAACTGGATGATCCTTAAGGTCCCTTCCAACCCAAACTGTTCTGTGATTCCATGAGTACGAGATTCTGTCACCCTACCATGAGACCAGACAAGGAGGGACAAAAGCGGCAGCCACTGCAGTTGTAAGGCAAAACAAAGGTGATCTGTTAAGAGCTGCTTTCTGGGTACTGGAGGAGTTTCTATCTGGAAGTTTTTGCTTCTTCACAGTGTTGCCTTTATTTGAAATGCTTAACTCGCTCATTGCTCAGAGCTTTAATGGTACTGTGATCAAGGTCACCAGTACACCTGAGTAGTGCTGGTTTTCAGAGTTCATGTCTTCCTAAATTACATCAAGTGGTTTGTGCAATCATATTCCCAAGTCTTTAGTACTTGATCAGCTTATAGGCAAAGAATAGGTGCTTAGAAAGTTAAAATAAATAAACCAGTATCTAATGAAGTAGGAAATCCTTTTATATTAGTAATTAATAGATTAGGTGTTCACTTTGGGGAAACAACTAGGTTTTGACCAGCTATGCCCCAAATCTTTGAGAAAATGTAGTGTAAACTTACTGTGAGAATGAGAGAAGGAAGAAGAAAAGCTATGCTAAATGTCTCATCTTGATCTGCCTATCATTTTTTTTTATTATTTCTAGCACCGATCTTTGAAAATGATTAAATATAGCTAATCATAGCTAGATTATTTAAGACTTCTCTTTATCAACACAATTCATGTGGTAGTGAATACTCTACGGAACAACTTTGGTGTTAAATTCTTCCTGAAATAAGAGATACTGGAAAAAAGCCTGAAGGAAGTAATGACAACATTGCCTGAATCACAGCATATTTATATTGTAATTTCCCTGTTACTTAATCAATTTAAATGATTCATTTCTGTCTCTGCAATCAGAAAATTCAGCATATCTCTGAGTGAATGTGTCATTTGCATAACCATGAATGTAGTACTAGTTTCTAATAATTAGCAGAAAGGGATGGGTCTTTATCTTAAGCATGTATTTTAAATGCAGGCTTCAGAGCAGCACCACTCCTATCATCAATCAGAGAAATGAGCTTGTGTTATTATTAAGCAGCAGTGCACTTAATTCACTTGTTTAAAGGCCAATTTTTCCCATTTCAGCTAATTAGCTATCTGACCTTTTCATTATCCTTTGTATTTATAAATGCTATGAAATACAAAATAGTTTTTCATCACTATGATAAAAGGCTGATAAAAGTTCCATTTCTGAAACAAGTAAATGTATCAGTGTAATGCAGATCTTGTCCTCAGCACTGGACAAAAACAGGCGTTTTGCAGATTTGTAGCATTTTGCATAACTACTGAAATGCCCTCTTTCTAGACAGCATAATGGGGGGTGGAATCAAAGTTAATGTCTTGCCTGCAGACAGAATTGCTCACATCACTTAGCTATCCTCTCTGCCATCCCTTAAAGAAAAAATATAATATGGGTTGGTTTGTTGTTTTTTTTTTCACGATTGCTAATGGTGTAGCCACTGTAGGCAGTGGGATTCACGTGGCTGAATACCTTTTGGGTTTGTTTTCGATTTGGGGGGTTTTGGTGTGTTTTTCTGCACCGCTCTTTGCAGTTTTAATGTAGGAAAACTACTGAAGGGGGAGTACCACCAGCTGGAGGTTTATAGAATATTCCTGCTCATCTAAGACTGTTCAGTCATTTTCACCTGCTCTTCTCACAACATCCAATTTGCTCGAGGAGATCCAATGATATGGTTGAACCTCATGAGGTTCCTCTCTGCCCAA